>ML434300.1:0-55578 GCA_005239525.1 Nicotiana knightiana | reverse complement strand
ACACTGCATGATTTAAGTGTGGGGTGTTGTACATATTTGTTGTGATTTGTTGTGTTTAGTGTGCTTCCCTTTTAGTAGTTTTAGCTTTTCTTCTTAGTACGTTTTTTTCTTTCTTTCTTTTCAGTTTTGTAGCTTTTTCTGTAGTCTTTTTATTTTAGGTAGAACAAAACAGAATTTTTTTTTTAGAAATATGTGAACTCTTCCCGACGATGGATCTCCTAGACAGTCTCTCGAGGGAAGTAAGTCTAAAGAAAATACCAAAAAGATTTTTTGTTTTAGGTAGTGTAGTAATTCCCCTTTGTTTTTCTTTAGACCATGGTTCTTTTCCAAGGGTTTTTAATTGAACCAGGTGTAGGTAGTTTTATTTTTTAGGATTAGTAACCACATGGTTGAGATATTAATTGCAGCAATATCTCTGAACTATGTGATGCCTTGAGAATAGCCAGTACTTTGGTTGTGACACTTAGGCTCAATTTTTTGACTGCAGGATAAATACCTTAAATAGTAGATTCTTAAACTTGCTTAACTGCTTTGACTGGAGTGTCCTGATAGATCCAATCTTGAGTGGGTTATGTGCCATGTGTGTGTGAGGTTTTTATGTTATTCTGTGTATTGCATTTGATGTGTAGAACTTGCCTCGTGTGTGTGCAAAGCGAAATAGTAGTTTTGTTCAGTCTTGGAAGTGATATAGGCATTTCTTTGTTGAGCCAGCTATGTATATTTTATCCCCCTAATTGTTATGTATCGTAGTTAACCCCGTTGAGCCTATAATCTTGTTTCTTTGGCAACCACAGTACAAGCCATAACCCTTTGTTTGAATCAATCATATATTTGAACCTTGTCACCTCTCGTAAGCACTGGAAATGTGATAAAATATGGAAAACGTAAAGCGTGGGCTGGTAGGTTGGTTTTTGAGGGGAATAATCTAAATAAGGAGAAAGGTGCACTGTTTTGAAAAGTAAGAGTCACTTGAAAAAAAAAATATATATATATATTACTTGACAAGTGGTGACTCTTGATGTAATTGTGCTTAAAGAAGTATGGGGTAATAACATTGATGTGAAGGTGGAGTTTGGCTTAATATAGGTTTGAGGTTGAATGCGAAAGTATATGTATTAATGTGCTTAGGGAGATGTAGTCACTCTTACATCCAAATGTATCCTACCCATCCCACAGCCTACATTACAACCAAATAAAGTCCTACTTGATCCTAGACTGAACGACCTCGATTAGTAGAGTAGTACACTACGGGCAAGCCTATGGTGCATCTTTTGTGGCATATGAATATTGTTTATGAGAGTGAGTGAATTCTTTCTATCTTGAGTTCCTAAGTGTTCTTAAATTTTATTGTGTGTGAAACTAGCTCTTTGATTTGGTGAGGGCACATGATTCATGGAGGAAATGTAATGTTGTTGACCTCTATGTTAGAGTATTGAGTGGATGGTGGATAAAGCATGGTATATGTGAGTCGATTATTGAGGCGAGGATGTCACACCTCTGTGCTTGAACTGTTTTAAAATCCTTTGTATGTGCTTAATGGTGTCTATTTCATGTGTAGGTGAATTGGAGATGGAAGCCGAGCTAAATGGATGCATAAACGTCGAAAATACGCTCAAGAGGAAAAAAGGAGTGAACCGGGCTATAGCCGAGCGTTTGGGCTGTAAAGCCTCGTCATACTAGGCTATAGCTGGGCGTTTGGGCTATAAATCCTGGTAGGACCAGGCGTTTGGGGGGCGTTTGAGCCCTAACGCCAGGCATGGCCAGGCTTTATCCAGGCGTTTGAGCCATAAAGCCTGGTCCCTGGTCCGGTCATATCCGAGTTTTGAAGATTTTAAGTGTTTCCCGATTTGAATAGAAGTCTCCTACACGTTTAGGATTTTCCCTAAACATAGAAATAGACCCAAAAACACAACTTGAAGAGAGAGAGATGCCATTAGAGACAAGAGACTCCTGTGGAATACTACTCAGAGAAGCAAAACATTAATTTTTACAGCTTTTGTTCATTACTTTGTAGTTTAATTATGCATGTTATTTTAGAGTTGATTATTATTAGCATGATTAGCTAATTTCTTTAATCTAGGATTTTGGTGGAACCCGTTGGGGGATGAACTTATTGTGATATTAATATAGCTTTGATTGGTTGATTAAACTCTATTTGTTCAACTATGTTGTTGTTCTAGTTGATTGAGAGGGCCCTCAATTAGCTGTTCCTATTTATTATGTATCTACTTGAAAGAGAGAGTGCACATTTAGGTAGTTGTTTGAACAACACCACTCCCAGAGTATAGACGAAACTCATAACCGAGGGTGTAGAAGTTGGATTAGAAATAACGATACTTCGGGTGCAATCTAAAGTGAATTGTAATGCAATCTAGCTAGCGTAACTTGAGAAAGTGCGTCTAGTAAATTATCATAATTACTTGAGAGAGATTTATGATAGATAGAGTGTTCATGATTGATAGAGACAACTAATCAAACTAGAAGAAGTATCCGAGAAGGAAGTTCACCGACAGGGGAAACCATAACCTTAGACCTTTCTTATAATTGTTTACACCATATTCTTAATTAATCATTAGTTTGTTACTTTTGTCAGTAGAAATAGTCGAACATCACCAATATATATTAAATTGTCTTGAGAGAATTGATTAAGTAAAATTTGCGTATTCTGACGACTTGATTGATACGTAAATTCTCTGTGGGATCGACTCTGAGTGTAATACCCCGGATTATATTTGCAGCGCCCGTTTAGTCTTCCTATAAGACATAGTTGAGCGTGATCAGTAATAACAATTCTAGGGTGTTAGTGAAATTGGGAAGGGGTTCTTATTTTACATTTGCAATAAAGTTGGGTAGAAATCCTGCCTATAGATTCGATATTGTGTTGTTAAATGTTGTATGTTAGAAAGCATGCCTATAGGTACCTTATTATGTTCAGTCACCACATGCTAGCAGCCATGCCCATGTGTTTAATGCTTGGTTCAATGATGTTCTATTTTTGCTTGTTAGAGACCATGCCTACAGGAAATGGTATGATTCAATATATGTGCAAAATCCTGTTTTATATTGTTCTGTTCAGGATTTGTAGAAAACATGCCTATAGGATCTAAAACTGGATCAAATTGTAGAAAGCATGCTTATAGGTTTGAATCAGTTTAATCATCATTTTGCCCGTTAGCTCAGGAGTTTTTCTTTACACTGTGTTGTTACCCTCACTAGAAAGCATGCCAATAGGATTAAAACAAGTAATTTTGGATATGTTTCTATGATTGCCATTGTTATTATCGCATAAAACGCCTAGATATCATGCTAGTAAGCTAAAAAATAGTAGGCAAACTTATGTAGGTTTTGGCAATCCCACTAAGAAACCGGCTTGGCGCATCACTGTCTTTTCATTCATTTAATATCACATAGAGATCTTGCCTATAGGATTCTACTATTGATTAATTAAAACCTGTCAAAATGTTAACCAGTTTGGTATGCATTTGATGTCTAAATGTGAAGTCTAACTTGAGCCCATACTTGCTTCTATTTGAAATTCCTAAACTCTTTTTTGTATGTCTCTTAGTATTTTCTTTTTTGAGCAGCCTAAGTTAAGATCTAGAACCACCCTGAAATAGAGGTCCAAATGCCTCGTAGACCATAGGCCTGGGACGGGTAGTGCACGCATAGGGTACGACTTAGAATTGAATAGAGAGCTTTAGGTAAAAAACTTAAAGATAGTAATTAGGTAAAAAGAGATGATAGTCTGTGCCCGCTAAATAATATGAGTAACACCCCATCTTTAGGGAGTTACGAAGTATTATTTATATTGTACGGGGTGATCCTTTAGGCTAAAAAAACGAAGGACCCCCATTTGTGTTTAAAGTAATTCTTTTATTTTTCTAAGTGTTTCTTTTCTCTTAGACTAATTCATATAATTCGAGTTCGGCCGGGACCCACTATTGTGGACCTCGAGGAGTGCCTAACACTTTCTACTCAAGGTAATTTGAGCCCTTACCCGATCTCTGGTAACACAAACTAGTAATCCCGAGTCATTTGCAAATAGGTGCCCTAATGCACCTCAAACCTATTAGGTGGTGACTATATTTTAATACCCTACCTTTAAAAGAGTTGTCACGTGTCGAAACCCGATTTTTGTGATAAAAAGGGGCACCACACATATGAATAAGTGGATTCCGGATCAAATAAGACTGACGCATCTCTATGAAAAATCGGAACCATATCTGTAATGACTGAGTCTGAAGCAACTTCCTATGTCCTACTCGGAAAAGCATAGAATCTGGCATGGCCTCCCTCTCTATGGTGATCTATACCTGCCCGTCCCCCATCCTTAGCTGGCTGTGCGGATAGCAATCATGGCCTGAGAAGTCTGCGGATCTGATTGAATCCGTGGAGCCTGAGTAGTTTGGGAAGGTGCACCCCTCCTGAGTACGGGGCAGTCCCTAACTATGTGGCGGGTATCACCACTTTCAAAACATGCTCTTAGTGGGCATGGAGGCTGGGACAGGCTCGGTCCTGGTCGGCTGGACTGACCGTTGAAGGCACCCTATGCAAGAGGTGCACTAGAAAGTGGCCGAGCAAAGTGTTCAACTTGGGACCTCATTACAACCGGATCCCTACTAGAAGCTAGAAGTGTTGAATGATCTGGATGGATTACATAGCCCCTACAATGACGGGTTGTAGCTGCAGCGTGACCACCTTTAATTCTATCGTACCATGAGACCTCTTGGCCTCCATATCATCTATACCAAGGCCTCGCATACCCTCCAACCTCTGTGCAATCTCAACCACCTGCTGATACAAAGTATCTGACTCAAACTCTCTAGCCATGGTAAATCTAATAGAATGGTTGAGCCCCTCGATGAATCGACAAACTCGCTCTCTAACTGTAGCAACCAAGGCAGGTGCATGCCTGGACAAATCACTGAATTGGAAAGCATAGTATAACACTAAGATAGTACCCTGGCGTAGCCGCTCAAACTCCGAGAGCCAAGAATCTCGAAGGGTCTGAGAACAAACTATCTCAAGAAAAACACTGAAAATAGATCCCACGTAAATGAAGCTGCCTCGGCTGGGCTACTCACCCTGTACGCTCGCCACAACTGATATGTCTTTCCCTTTAGCTATAACGTAGTAAAAGAAATTCAACTCGTCTCCACAATTCTTATAGTGCGGAGAATACAGTGACACTCTTCAAGAAAACCATGTGCATCCTCCGAAGCCAAACCACTGAAAGCATGAGGGTAGTACTTCTTGAACCTCTCAAGCCTAAGATGCTCCTCCTCAGATGTTGCTGCCCAAGCCTCTCGCGAGTCTAGCAGGGGATGTGGATGTCTGATCATCGGAGCCAGTGGTGCGTGTCCTCAACCTGTGAGAGAATAGAAAGTCAAAGATTTAGTTTTCGAAATCAACCAATTCGCACGATACGAAATTAAAGAAGTGAAGTAAGAGTTTCGTAGCCTCTCGAATATAATACAGATGTCTCCGTATCAATTGACAGGACTCTACTAAACCTACGTATGACTTGTAACACCTATGAACCTAGAGCTCTGATACCAACTTGCCACGACCCAAATTCCCTCCGTAGGATGTCGTGATGGCACCTAGTCTCTACGACTAGGTAATCCTAACAATAATAATAACTTAACAGATTTAATTAACAAGTTACTGAAAACAACTTAATAATAGATAAAAATCCTCCGAAAGAAGAATCTCACAATAAACACCCCAAAACCGGTGGAACTAACTCATAAAAACTACAGTGTACAACTAGAGTAGCTACTACATCACTGTCCGAAAGAAAATGCAAAAGGAAGTAATGTAAGGAAGGTGAATCTGAGGCTTGCGGACGTTGAGCAGCTATACCTTGAAGTCTCCCAAGCAGCAGCGACAACAACCTCCAATGACCGACACATGCAGACGTACTTGGATCTATACAAAAAGATGTGCGAAAGCGTAGTATGAGTACAACACAATGGTACCTAGTGAGTATCAAGCCTAACCTTAGTGGAGTAGTAACGAGTCAAGGTCAAGAACCTACTAAGATATAAAATAAACAATATGAATGTGTAATATAGGTATATAAAGGAAAATGAAGAACAACTGAATGAAACCGAGATAATAACATGAACTAGCATCGGAAACCAACAACGGAAATAGCATAAAAAGAAGAAACTAAAGAACTACAATGATCATGTACGGTCCTAGAAAAATTAAGAGTGAAATAACAAGATATATTCTCACCAAAAAAACTTTGCATCATGAAATAACAACAAGAATCACAACGAGGTACCACCTCGTGTATAATGAGATCAAATTGAGGTAGTGCCTCGTATAATCAAAATCACAACCGAGGTACTGCCTCATAGTTATTTTTCTCAAATTCAATCAGAATCTTTCCTTATACCGCTGTAGGAGCCTTACATTTGAAAATAGGTTTTGATAACAGTTTTCCCGAAATATCTACATGCACTTTAGCCCACGTTATGACGCCGCGTGGCTTCATTTAGTTCCCCTAAAGGAAACACGTACATAAGTCCCACCTTGTACCGCCGCATGCACATTAACCCCAAGCCTTATACCATCGCACCCGCATCAATATCATATCACAATAACTATTCGCACCACAAGTTCACATATAACACAACTTTCCAACAACAACAATATCAATGTTTCCACAACAATAGCCCATGGCTCCACCATAGTGTATACGAGAATATCAACAATAATATTGGATGAAAAATGCTTCATAAAATAAATGTTTCAACAATAGCCAACATCGCCCCAATGTATTAACAACTTTCACAACTTCGATTCCAAATGTCACGACCCAAATCTAAACTGGCCGTGATGGCACCTATCATGGTATAAGGCTAGCCATCTTACTGTGCATAATATACAGAACTTTTCATTTAATTCAATAACGTGATTTATCATAAAACTTCCACTTTTAATATTTCACCAATACGGGTAATCAAGGGAAAAAACAACTAAAAAATATCCCAAAACCCGGAGTAAACATTCATGAGCAACTAATGGAACATAGAATCTGACACAACTACCTTGATATAGCAAGTCTAGGAAATGTAAATGACAACAAAATAAGATGGAGTAGGGTGGGGCTGCGAACGCCGTGCAGCTACCTCACAGTCTCCGAAAAATACTCCACTGAGAATGAATCAAATCTCACTCGATCCGGGCACCTGAATCTGCACAAAAGGTGCAGGGAGTATTGTGACTATGCCAACTCAGTAAGTAACAAATATAAATAAAGACTTGAGTGCGGTGACGAGCTTTTAAAATCATGTAAATTCAGATAATGAATATCAATGGAAATCAATAAATCGAGTCATGAATCTACGTTCCGAAAGTTTCATAAAAACTCCAGTTTTCCCTTTTCAATTCTCATATAAAACATTGGTTCAACATTTATCATTTTGATGCTAAAATGTAAAGAGGAGTGAAAACAGTAGTTTCATAACAAATAAGCCCCTCGGGCACAATATCACTCACAAATATCAATCACTCGTGACTCAACTCTCGTCAATCAGCACTCATACTCAACCCTCACGCTCAATAGGTACCATACAATAACCACTGCGGCATGCAGCCCGATCCATAAATAGTCGATTGTGCTCACTGGGGGCGTACAAACTCCAGAGAGACTTCTACAGCCCAAGCGTTATATCACTGCGGCGTGCATTCCGATCCATATATATCTCGCTGCGGCGTGCAGCCCGATCCATATATATCTCGCTACGGCGTGCAGCCCGATCCATATATATATCTCGTTGCGGCGTGCAACGATCCATCACTATCCTCAAAATCCGGCCCTCGATCTCACTCAGTCATCATCCTCACCAGCCACTCGGGCAACTCCTCACAAAATCACGGGGACTCAGCTCAAAAATATCTTTCATTTGTTTGAAATAAAAGTGATAAACAGGATTGAACATTGAACAAGTATAAATCATGACTGAGAATATATTTTTCTATCAAAATAGTGTGAGAATAGTAGTAAAACACCACCGAGGGTCAAAGCAGGTCGGCACAAAGCCCCAAACATGTCCTACAACACAAAATATAGTATAGATCTATAAAATACGGAATATCATATAATTTCATATCAAATAAGCGGCTTAATAGTCGCTACGGGACGAACCAAGTCAAAATCCCTACCGGTGCACACCCACAAGCCCGTCCCTAGCATGTGCATCACCTCATTTATCAAAACAATACGAAATACCGGGGTTTCATACCCTCAGGTGTAGATTTACAATCGTTACTTACCTCAAACCGGATGAAAAACTACTCCGCAATGCCTTTGCCCCTCGACTCAGCCTCAACGCGCCCCGAATCTATTCAAAACAGATTCATATCATCATAATATACTAAAGGAACAAAGCCCACTCAAAAATAACCAATTTACATCAAAAATCCCGAAATTGGCCAAACCCGACCCCCGAGCCCACGTCTCGGATTTCGATAAAAATCACAAAACTAGAATTCATACGCTCTCATGAGTTCTTACATTCCAAATACATAAAAATAGGACCCCAAATGGCCCCTCAAATCCCCAATTATACTCTCAAATTTCAAGCCCGAATCTCCCAAATTTCTCCATGAAAACATGATTAAACCATGGAATAATTGCCATAAACACAAGATACAAGGTCCAAGAAGCTTACCTCGCTGAATACACTTAATTCCCCGTTGAATTCGCGAAGGCAACCTTATATAGATTTTTCCCAGCACTCTCGCACCTGCGATCCCATGATACGCACATGTTCCGCCGCACCTGCGAAAAACCCCTCGTAGGTGCGGATTTTCACTTAAATCCAAATTCCGCATCTGTGCAAGGTCATCCGCACCTGTGGCACCCCGTCCGCAGGTGCAGCCACACCAGAAGGCCTGGACCAGCAACCAATTTACTGCATGTTTCCAACTTCCAACCTTCCGAAAATATCTGAAATCAATCCCGATCCCCTCGAGGCCTCAATCAAAAGTACCAAAAAGTCATATATCAATATTCAAACTTAGCCGAACCCACGGAACACTCAAAATAACATCAAAACACCAAATCAAATCGAAAATTCAAGCCTAAGGATTTCTAAACTTATGAAATCCGCCAACGATGCCGAAACCACCCAATCCACGTCCGAATGACCTGAAAATTTTCACACACATCCCAAATAACAATACGAACCAAACTTTCAGAATTCCATTCATTCCCCAATAGCTAATTTTCCACTGACGACCGGAAATTGCCAAAAATCCAATTTCTCCAATTCAAGCCTAATTCTACTCCGGACCTCTGAATGACATTCTGAACACACTCCTAAGTGCAAAATCACTTAATGAAGCTATCCGAGCCAGAAAAACCACATTCCGAGACCATTTACCTATAAGTCAACTTCGAGTTGACTTTTCCAACTAAATCACCATTTTAAGAGACTAAGTGTCTCATTTCTCTCCACAACCACTCCGAACCCGAACCAAACAACCCAAAGCAGCACAAAAGAGCTGAACCATACAATAATGAAGCAAAAATGGGGAAAACAGGGCTAAACTCTGGGAACGATCAGCTGGGTCATTACATTCGCCCCCTCTTAAACAAACGTTCGTCCTCGAACGAGTCCAAAAACATACCTGGAGTCTCAAATAGCTGGGGATATCTGCTCCACATATCCCGCTCGGTCTCCCGTGTGGCCTCCTCCACCGGCTGCCCTCTCCACTGCACTTTCACTAAAGCAATATCCTTAGACCTCAACCTTCTGACCTGACGACCCAAAATAGCTACTGGCTCCACCTCATAAGACTTATCACCCTCTAGCTGAACCAAATTGAAGTCCAAAACATGGGACGGGTCACAAATATACTTTCGAAGCATGGAAGCATGAAATACCGGATGCACGCTCGACAAGCTAGGTGTCAAGGAAAGTCTATAAGCCACCTCTCCAACCCTCTGAAGCACCTCAAAAGGCCCAATGAACCGGGGACTCAACTTGTCCTTCTTCCCAAATGACATAATACCCTTCATGGGTGACACCTTTAACATGACCTTCTCCCCCGTCAAAAAGGATACATTCCGGACCTTCCGGTCCGTATAACTCTTCTGCCTCGACTCCGCCGTGCAAAGCCTCTCCTGAATCAACTTCACCTTATCTAAATCATCATGTATCAAATCCGTACCCAAGAGGTTGACCTCACCCGAATCAAACCAACCAATCGGAGATCTACACCTTCTCCCATACAAAGCTTCATATGGAGCCATTTAAATACTCGACTGATAACTATTATTATATGCAAACTCCGTGAGTGGCAGAAAATGGTCCCATGAACCGCCAAAGTCAATAACACAAGTGCACAACATATCCTCTAGTATCTAAATAGTGCACTCGGACTGACCGTCTGTCTGAGGATTAAAATTTGTGCTCAACTCGACCTGAGTACCCAACTCTCTCTGCACTGACCTCCAAAACTACGATGTGAACTGACTACCTCTGTCGGAGATGATTTAAACTAGAACACCATGAAACCGAACAATCTCCTGGATATAAATCTCAACTAACTGCTCCGAAGAATAAGTAGTACCAACAGGAATTAAATGAGCGGACTTGGTCAGCCGATCCACAATAACCCATATAATATCGAACCTCCTCGAAGTCTGTGAGCCCGACTACAAAGTCCATGGTGATCCTCTCCTACTTCCACTCAGGAATAACCAACCTCTGATGCAATACACTAAGTCTCTGTTGCTCATACTTGACCTTCTGGGAGTTGAGACACCGAGCTACATATCCAACAATATCCTTTTTCATCTGCCTCCACCAATAATGCTGCCTCAGATCCTGATACATATTCGCGACACCCGGATGGATGGAATACCGCGAGTTGTGGGCCTCCTCAATAATCAACACCCGAAGCCCATCTACATTAGGCACACATATCCGACCCTTCATCCTCATAACACCATCATGTCCAATAACTACATCCCTAGCATCACCTCGCCGAACTCTATCCTGAAGAACAAGCATGTGTGGGTCATCATACTAGTGCTCTCTAATACGGTCCTAAAGAGAAGACCTGGAGGCTATACAAGCCAATACCCGGCGGGGCTCCAATATATCCAACCTCACCAACAGGACAGCTAAGGCCTGAACATCTGGTGCTAATGGTCTCTTTGCTGCTGGAAGATATGCTAGACTCCCCAAACTCTATGCTCTGCGACTCAACGCATCGACCACTACATTTGCCTTCCCCGGATGGTATACAATAGTGATATCATAGTCCTTGAGAAGCTCCAACCATCTCCTCTGACGCAAATTCAGATCCTTCTGTTTAAACAAGTGTTGCATGCTACGGTGATCAATAAGAACCTCACAATAAACCCCGTATAAATAATGACGCCAAATCTTCAAGGAGTGAACAATGGCTGTTAGCTCGAGATCATGCACCGGGTAATTCTTCTAATGAGTCTTCAACTGGCGCGAGGCATAGAAAATCACCCTACCCTCCTACATCAAAACACAACCAATTCCTATCCTCAAGGTTTCACAATACACAGTATAAGAACCTGAAGTTGATGGAAATACTAACACTAGAGCTAAGGTCAAAGCCGTCTTGAGCTTCTGGAAGCTCTCCTAACACTCGTCTGACCACCTGAACAGAGCACCCTTCTGAGTCAATTTGGTCAATGGTGAAGTAACAGAAGAAAACCCCTCTACAAAGCGATGTTAATATCACGCCAAACCAAGGAAGCTCCTAATCTCTGTAGCTGAGGACGGTCTGGGCCAACTCTGCACCGCCTATATCTTCTTCAGGTCAACCTGAAAACACTCACTGGAAACCACGTGTCCCAACAAAGCTACTGAGCCAAGCCAAAACTCACACTTGGAGAACTTTGCATAAAGTTTCTCCTCCCTCAATCTCTGCAATACAACCCTTGAATGATGAGCATGCTCCTCTTGGCTAAGAGAATACACCAGGATGTCATCAATGAACACAATAACAAAGGAATCGTAATATGGCTGAAATACGATGTTCATCAGATGCATGAACGCTGCTGGGGCATTGGTTAGCCCAAAAGACATCGCCAAAAACTCATAGTGGCCATAACGGGTCCTGAAAGCCGTATTGGAAACATCTCTATCCCGAATCTTCAAATGATGGTACCTGGATCTCAAGTCAATCTTAGAGAACACCCTAGCTCCCTGAAGCTGATCAAACAAATCATCAATAAGAGGCAAATGATACTTATTCTTGACTATAACCTTGTTCAGCTGCTTGTAGTCAATACACATTCTCATGGAACCATCCTTCTTCCTCACAAACAACACTAGTGCACCCCAAGGTGACACACTAGGCTGGATTAACCCTTTTTCTGGGAGTTTCTGAAGCTACTCTTTCAATTCCTTCAACTCCGTTGGTGCCATACGATACGGTGGAATAGAAATAGGCTGAGTGCCCGGCACCTGCTCAATGCCAAAATCAATATCCCTATCGGGCGGCATGCCCAACAGATCTATATGAAACACATTCGGATACTCACGAACTACAGGTACATAATCGATAGTGAGAGTCTCAGCACTGACATCCCTCACTAAAGCTAAATAAGACAAACATCCTTTCTATACCATATGCTGAGCCTTCAGGTATGAAATCACCCTACATGGCACATAATCAATAGAACCTCTCCAGTTGACTCTCGGACATCTCAGCATCGCTAAGGTCACGGTCTTAGCGTGATAATCTAGAACAACATGACATGAAGATAGCCAATCCATGCCTAATATCACATCAAAGTCAACCATGCTAAGAAATAGAAGATCCACTCGGGTCTCCAGACCCCCAATAGATATCACACACGATCGATACACTCGGTCCACAATAATAGTATAACCCACCAGAGTAGACACATGAACAGACATGACTAAGGACTCGCGGGGTATTTCCAAAAAGTGGGAAAAATATGATGAAACATAGGAATACGTGGAACCAAGATGAAATAAGACTGAAGCATCTCAGTAACAAACTGAAACAATACCTGTAATTCTGCATCTGAGGCCATAGTATCTGGTCTGGCTGGAAGTGCATAAAAATAGGCTTGACCTCCACCGGATCGACCTCCCCCTCTAGGGAAGCCTCTAGCTACCTGACACCCACCCCTCCCTGCCTGGCGGGTGGTGAAGTAACTGGAGTTGAAGTCGAGGGATGACTCCTCTGATGGACCCCCAGGAAAACAAGGACACTGCATCCTTATATGCCCCAACTCTCCACATTCGTAACAACTCCCTTGTGCTGGAGACGGGGACTGAAGGGAACCCCTAGCACCAGGATAACCTCTGGAAGAATCAGACAGTTTAGTTCTGAACTGATGGTGCTCGAGATGCACTCTAGGCTAGAAGAACACTAAATAATGGGTGCCCCTGATGATAACTGTGAGGACCACGACCAGCGGATCCACCACGATAACCCGAGCGGCCCGACTAAGCCAGCCTGAATAGACGGCCCCTGTCGTAATGGAACTGTTTCCCCAAAGGAACACCACAAAAACTACCAGATCTTCGAGGCCTCTTGGCCTCCCTCTCATCTCGCTCCTGGCGACGAACCGACTAATTCTCTCGGGTAATATCAACAGCCTACTCAAAAGTAGCACCCGATACCCTCTCTCTAGTCATTAGAATACGAATCTGATATGTGATGCCATCTATGAATCTCCTGATGCTATCTCTCTCCGTAGGAGCAACCAAATAGCATGACGAGCAAGCTCTAAAAAACCTCATCTCGTACTGTGACACCGTCATATCACCCTGTCGCAACTGCTCAATCTGCCTTCGCAGATCCTCTCTGCGAGACTGCGGAACATACTTTTCTAATAAGAGAGTGAAATATTGCTGCCAAGTAAGGGGCGCTACACCAACGGGCGTACGCCTCTCATAAGCCTCCCACCAGGTAAATGCAACTCCTGAGAACTGGAAGGCAGTAAACGAGACTCCACGGATCTCCAATATCCCTGTCGTATGAAGCATCCTCTAACACTTGTCTAAGAAACCCTGGGCATCCTTTCCCTCAGCACCACTGAAAGTCAGAGGCCAAAGTCTCCCAAATCTCTACAACCTACGCTGCTCGTCGTCAGCCATAGCTGGAACCACAAAATCTTGGGCTGGTGCAACCGGCTGAGCTGGAACTTCCTCCGAGGTCTGAATCCCCTGATTAACCTGCTCAGGTGTACGGGCAACTGGAGTCTGAGTGCATCCCTTGGCCTGAGAAGTAGCGGCTGAAGTAGAAACAACAACCGCTTGAGCAAGACTGTTGCATGCCGTCAGAATCTAGGCTAAGGTCTCCTGAACACCTGAAATAACAATATGCACAGCTGGTGCCTGAGCTGTACCCATTGGAAAATCTGTGGGCCGAACCTGATCTAGAACAATATGCGGGTCTATGGGTACCGCCCCAGCAGCTGCGCGGGCTGCACCTATACCCCTACCACGGCCTGGACCCCTCAAGGGTCCCACGGGTGGCTGATCACTCTGCCCGATAGCACATGTCCTCACTATCAGCGAGAGAATGAAAAACAATAGAAGTTTAGTTGCCAGAATCAATAGATTCGCATAACAAGAATTCAAGAATTGCGATATTTTTCCTAAGGGTTCTGCATCCTCTCGAAGATAAGTACAGACGTCTCCATACCAATACGCAAGACTCTACTGAACCTTCTCATGACCGGTGAGTGTTGGCCCAAGAAAGAGAATAGTTTTGAAGATTGACAAAGGAACTAAGAGATGAACCATGTTGATCACTAGAGACACAGACACATGCAGAGTTAAAGGCACATGAGGTGCACATGCAGGCGATAAACGAATATGGGAAATAAGAGATATCTTTTGATCAAAAAGATTGCAAAAAAAAAATGGTGAAGGACTCCTTATTCAATAAGAATAGAATCTAAGATAAGGAAGGATTTAGGAGTTGAGTTTGACTAGAACTCTTTCACCAAGGAAGAGTAGCATTAGGATTCTAGTTAATTCCTTATCTACTAAATCCTATATATATTGCAGAATGTTCTTATTGTAGAGAGACGCACAAAACATAAATTTATCAAGAATTGAGAGCAAAATTCGTGAAGAAATTTTGCAAGCAGTTCGAGCCAAATTAGAGAGTGCGAATCTAGAACTACTTGAACCAGCTAGAAGAACCAGTTCCATCTGTTGTCTTTTAGTCTAGTTTATTTGTAGTAGGTGATTACAAATTGTACCTTTCAGCTTTATCTAGAAGAAATTGTAACAGGTACTGAGAATTCAAGTTATAGTTAACTTGAAGTTTGTCGCAAATAGCTAGAGGCTACTTTTCCACAAAGGGTTAGAGTTAATCCTTAGGTTTACAAAATAGTTTATTTTGTAAATGCTATTTGGCTCATTGATTTAGTGAAGAGTTTTGGAAAATCCTACTAGGAAGTAGGTCGTGGTTTTTTTACCTTTTGAGCCAGGTGTTTTCCACGTTAAATTGTTGTGTTCTTTAAATTCCGCATTTATTAGTCTACAAACTGTAGGAGTTGGAACACATAGAAGAACTTGGTCCTTCTATAACTACTGCACGCGAAAATGTTCACCACACAAATCACCCCTACTCTTGTGTGGTATTGACATAGATAAAAAACAATTGGTATCAGAGCGGGTTATCCTTGAAGAGGCTAACACCTTAGGAAAATATCAAGATGAGTGCACCACATGGGAACTGGGATGGACAATTAACTGTTAGGCCTCCACTCTTCAATGGCCCGTACTATTGCTGGTGGAAGGATAGAATGAGAGATCACATCATTGGTGAAGACTGTGAGATATGGGACATAATCACTGATGGTCCAATGGCTACTATGAAACAGAACATGGAAGGAGTAGATGTGCCAAAGACTAGAGCTGACTGCACTGCTGAGGATTTGAGAAAGTGGGAGAAAAATGCTAAGGCCAAGAAGTGGCTTGTGTGTGGACTCAGTGAAGACAAGTATAGCAGAATTCAAAGTTGTACCACCACCAAAGAATTTTGGTACACTTTGCAAGTGGCTCATGAAGGAACACCTCAAGTGAAGAGGTCAAGAGGAACTCTACTATATTCTCAATATGAGAATTTCACCATGAAGGAAAGAGAGACCAGCCAAGAGATGTATACAAGGTTCACTACACTGACAAATGAACTCAAGTCTCTTGGAAGGGTCATTCTTGAAGAAGACAAGGTTAAAAAAATTCTAACACGGGTCTTGCCAGTCTCTTGGGAAAGAAAAATTACANGACTTCAAGAAGTACCTAATGAGAGGAAAGGGTCCTTCAAGAAGTGGAAGCTACAACAAACCAAGAGTTCCTGAAAAACAAACCAATGAGGGGTGTTACAAGTGTGGCAAGACTGATCACTACATCAATACCTTCCCTCAATGGGAAATTGAATTGAAGAAGGAAAGATCTGAACGAAGGAACCGGAAGAAGGAACTGGTTCACCCCATGAAAAACACAACATCAACAAAATCTATGGTTGCTGCTTGGGGAGAGCTAGATGATGAAGATGGAGATGAGCAAGCACTCATGGCAATTGGTGAATCAGATGAGGAATCAAAGGTAAGTATATCTCATCTAAAAAACAAGATTAAGTTCATATCCAAAGAAAAACACTCTGAATTATTACTTGACTTCATTGATGATTCTGAAGAAATAAATAAAGAGAAGGAACAGCTGCCTAAGGAGTGTGTAATGTTAAAAGCCAAGTGTAAGAACCTGGAACTCAGAGTAAGTGAACCTGTGAGTGAAAATACTGCTCTGAAGAACCAGATTCATCCACTTGAAACAAATGTCCTAGAGTTAAAATTTGAAAATTTAAAACTGAAACTAGGAACCAATAAGAAGACATCTGACAACTCTCAACTCATCTTAGAAGAAAATGTAGGCATAGTAAAGGGCGAGTTGTATAAGAAGGATGAACAGATAAGAGTGTTGACGGAGGAACTTGGTAAGGTTAAGCATGAACGGGAAAGAACATGCAAATGTAATAAATCCTCTAATGCTTTAACATGGCTAAAGGAAAATCACAGTAGCAACAAAAGAGAACTTGGCTTTGGGAGTCAACTACCTAAATTGGATCCCAAAAGCAAGTACCCCACTCTTCCTGAGAATATAATTTGTACCCACTGTGGTAAGACTGGTCACTACAAAAGTGAATGCAATGCAAAAGAGCAGGCTAGTCGAAAGAATAAAAGTGTTACCAAATTGGGCAAAAAGGAGTTTCATTCATCCTTTTGCTTAGAGAAAGAGAGCCAAACTAGTTTGGGTTACTAAGACTAACCCTGCTTTTCTTTTGTAGGTTCAAGTGAAGGGAGGAAATGTCTCCTTTGGAAATGGAAAGAAAGGTGAAATCATTGGGGTTGGTAAGGTAGGTAAGGATGACACTCGTTCCATTAAGAATGTCTACCTAATAGATGGCTTGAAATATAGTGTAATCAGTGTGTCACGACTGTGTGACAGAGGTAACTTGGTAGCATTCACTTCTACAAAATGTTTTGTAATTAATCTTATCACTGACAAAATTGTTTTGCAGGGAAAGAGATTGAATAACATAAATATCATAGATCTTTCCACTCTATCAGAAAATGAACTAACGTGTTTAAGTGTGCTGGAAAGTGATCCCCTCCTTTGGCACAAAAGACTTAGCCATGCTAGTCTGAATCAACTCAAAAAATTAGTATCCCAGGACTAAGTGATAGGACTTCCTAACATCAAGTTCAAGGAAGATAAAGTTTGTGAGGATTGTGCAAGAGGGAAGCAGGTAAGATCATCTTTCAAAAGCAAGAAAATGGTAAGTATTACCAGGATGATGGAACTGGTCCATATGGAACTATGTGGTCCCATGAGAACATTAAGCAGATGTGGTAAGAGATATGTAATGGTGCTTGTTGATGACTATTCTAGATTTACCTGGACATTGTTTCTAGCATCTAGAGATGAATAATTTGACATGTTTACTTCCTCTGTTAGAAAAATACAGAAACAATTAGGAACTCAACTTGCATCAATTAGGTCTGATCATGGCACTGAATTTGAACATGCCAAATTTGCTGAATTTTGTGATGAGCATGGCATAGATCATAATTTTTCTGCCCCTAGAACTCTACAACAAAATGGAGTGGTTGAAAGAAAAAATAGGACACTTGAAGATATGGCTAGGACTATGTTTCTTTCTAGTAAAGTACATCATAGCTTCTGGGCAGAAGATGTAAACACTACATGCTATATCATAAATCGGTGCATGACTAGACCACTTATAGAGAAGACTCCCTGTGAGTTACTTAAAGGGAGAAAGTCCAATATATCCCATCTAGGGCTTTTGGTTGTATGTGCTTTGTGCACAGCAATGGCAATGACTCCCTAGGTAAGTTGATCCTAGAAGTGATGCGGGAGTATTCTTCACATAGTAAGGCTTATAAAGTGTATAACAAAAGAACTATGTGTGTTGAAGAGAGTGTGCACGTTGTTTTTGATGAAACTAACATTCTCTTTGAGAGACAGGAACAAGTAGATAAAGAAATGGGGCTGGTCAGAAACTCAGACCAAACTGGAGCAATACTGGAGGAAGTAACGGGTGATGGAACAGGTTCATCCATCCCAGGCAACATGCCAGGGGGGACTGAGCAATAAACTAATTTCCAAACCTCATTGGAACCTGTCCCTGATCCTATTCCTCGATAACAAGACACTGTAGGATCTTCAAGAAATACCCAGTTGGTTGTAAAACCACATAGATATCAAATCTAACACCCCATTGAGAACATTATAACTGATCCAACATATGGAATCAGAACCAGATCCTCTTTGAAAAATCTGTGTGCGTTTGATGTTATTCTATCCCTGATTGAACCTAAAAATATTGATGAAGCTTTACAGGAAGCAGATTGGGTAAATGCAATGCAAGAAGAACTCAATCAATTTGAAAGGAGTCAAGTTTGGCATCTGGTACCTAGACCCATTGATATATCAGTGATTGGCACAAAGTGGGTATTCAGAAACAAACTTGATGAAGATGGAACAGTTACAAGAATCAAGGCAAGATTGGTAGTTCAAGGATACAGTCGGGACGAAGGAATAGACTATGATGAAACCTTTGCTCTTGTGGCAAGGTTGGAAGCAATTAGGCTCCCCATCACCTTTGCTGCTTACATGGAATTTACCCTTCACCCGATGGATGTCAAGAGTGCCTTCCTGAATGGTATCTTAAGGAAGAAGTGTTTACAAAGCAACGTCCGGGTTTGAAAACAAGGAGAATCCTTATCATGTGTACAAGCTTAACAAAGCATTGTATGGACTCAAGCAAGCTCCAAGGGCATTGTATGAAAGGCTTTCAAAATTCCTACTGGGACATAATTACAAGAGAGATAAAATTGATAGCACCTTATTCTTGAAGGAAAAAGGTAAATATCTCTTGGTAGTGCAGATATATGTAGATGACATAATCTTTGGGGCAAATTTTGAAAAGCTAAGTAAAGAATTTGCTAATCTAATGGGGAGTGAATTTGAAATGAGCATGATGGGTGAGCTTAACTTCTTCTTGGTCTTACAAATTAAAAGAAATTTAAATGGAACTATGATGCATCAGAAAAAGTATCTGAAAGAATTGCTTAAAATATTTAAAATGGAAGACTCAAAGGAAATTGACACTCATATTGCAATAGCCACAAAACAAGATGTAGATAAACCTGGTTCATCTGTCGATCAAAAGTTGAATAGAGGAATGATTGGTTCATTGTTGTATATTACTGCCAGTAGATCTGACATTGTCTTCAGTGTAGGGCTTTGTGAAAGATTTCAGGCTAATCCAAAGGAATCACACTTAACTGCAGTGAAGAGAATCTTGAGATACCTTAAAGGCACCACAGACCTCTGTATTTGGTATCCTAAAGGTAGTAATTTTGATCTCGTGGGATATGCTGATGCTGACTATGTAGTCTTTTGGTAGATAGAAAGAGCACCTCAGGTATGACACACTTTTTGGCTCATGTCTTGTGTCTTGGGCTACTAAGAAACAGAATTCAGTAGCTCTATCTACTGCTGAGGCTGAGTATGTGGCTGCAGCCTCATGTTGTGCTCAGTTATTATGGATTAAACAACAATTGATGGATTTTGGTGTAGAGGTTGGATGCATCCCTATCTTATGTGATAACACTAGTGCTATTAGTATGATGAAGAACCCCGTTCATCATAAAAGAACAAAGCACATAGATGTTAGACACCATTTCTTAAGAGATAACTATGAGAAAGGAATGATCTCTATTGAATTATGTGCTACTGATAAACAAATTGCGGACATCTTTACTAAAGCACTAAGTAGAGAGCATTTTGAAAGGAAGAAGTTAGAGTTAGGGATGATTAAGATCACCTAATGAACCATTTCAGATTGTACATGAAAGAAAATGAAAAATGAAAAAAAATGTAATTTTGGCTAGAAAATTTAGAGTTTGTGTAAATAACTTGATTAATCTTTGCTCAGTATCATACTGTAAGAATTATACTCCTGTACCATGTGTTAATATGACTCACTGATCTCTAATGAAATTTTCACTACTTTGACAAATTAAGACATGATCAAGAGCATTCTTAGTGAAGAACCTGGTTCATCAGTGTTGGTTCATCTGAATAGCGAGGTATGTGTTCTACACTTTGCACAATTTGAAATACTAATATTTAAATCATGAGCACAGTCCTACTCAAGCCCAAAATCTTCAAAAGCCTATCCAATTGACTTTGAACCAGTTCCATTTCAACAAGAATCATCACCAAATTAAAATACCAAGATTCTAAGGAAGCCTTAACCGTCTATTTGAAACTAAAATTTCATTCAAGCCATCCCCTCCCTTAAATTACCATTCCAAAATTTCTGATGAATCTTTCAAGTCGGTGACTGAGGGGGAAGAAACTTCGTCTTCCGATTCCGAACAGGTAACTTCTGTACCACAACATTCTTCTGAGGTCTCTAAAAACTTAGAAAATATGTGCATACTGGTTGGGTCTATGGTAGATGTGGAAATGCCTGAGACAACAAGGAGAGGAGGTAAAAATAAAATAGAAAAAGAAAAGGTGAGTGCGGGAGTACGGAGTGATGAGAAGAGGAAAAGGGAAAGTAGTGGATGATCCTTCACCCACCTCTAAATCTGTTAGAATGGCTATTTGTGGAGTTGAGCTAGAGAAGGAGGAAGAAAGTAGCAAGAACGCTGGGGGAAATGAATTAGGAGAAGCTGCAAAAGGGTTAGTAAATCTAGGAAATCACACAGATGAACCTGGTTCATCTACTGAGGAAACCCTGGCGGATCTGCTGAAAATGTTAGGCGATAATTACAATCCAAATAAGAAAAGAACTCCTAAAGCTCAAACGTCTGGAACATCAAGAGAAAGTATGAAAAGAAAAGCTGCTTCTTCTTAGACTTCTAATATTTCTCTTCCAAGAGGAAGATCTACAAGGAGCAAGTTAAAGCAAAGTGAAGACGAGTTGAAGAGATATTTAGAGGAGAGTAAGAAGAAAAGAGTGGGAAAAAGGAAAGGAAATGTTGTTGAGCCTATTGAGGCTATTGAAGTGGATGAGGTGGACCTGGTCCATCAAAGTGAAAAAGTGGCAGAGGTAGAGGTTCAGACCCCTAAGACCAAGAAAGCCAAGACTTCCTCAAAGAAGTCTTCATATGTTTTTAAATCTGTTGAACCGTCTACCTTGGCTAAACGAACCAAGTCCATAGTTCTTCCAAGCCTTAATTTCTTAGCCCTGCCTAGAACTTTCAGTGACCTAGATTCCGGATTTTTTTGTTGCTCATGTTTTAACTCTTTTTATTTCATTTTGTGGATTGTGGTAGAATTATATTCTCTCTATCAATGAAGTTTGCTGCTTTTGTTCTTATTCATTGTCTATATTTATTTTATAGTTTGAATTCTTAGTTGATTATTGATGATTAATCCATGAATTTATTTACAGTTGCCCCAATGGCCATGAGTGATTTTTAACTATCTGGGATTCACACATCATTTTGCAACTTTTCGATAATGCCAAAAGGGGGAAAAATGATTGTGCTATGAACAATGATATTTATAACCTAATAACCCTGGTTCTTCTATGGTAAATGCTCAATAATCTAAAATGTGTTAATGTTGGAGTAAGTCACAGGTCTAAGCACAGAGTTTGTCACCGTCAAAAAGAGGGAATTTGTTGGCCCATGTAAGAGAATAGTTTTGAAGATTGACAAAGGAACTCAGAGATGAACCAGGCCCATCACTTGAGACATAGACACAGGCAGAGTTAAAGGCACGTAAGGTGCACATGCAGGAGATAAGCGAAATCTAGGAAATAAGAGATATCTTCTGATCGAAAAGATTTCAAAAACGAAAATAGAGAATGACTCCTTATTCAATAGGAACAGAATCTAAGATAAGGAAGGATTTAGGAGTTGAGTTTGACTAGAACTCTTTAACCAAGGAAGAGTAGCATTAGGATTCTAGTTAATTCCTTATCTACTAAATCCTATATATATTGCAGAATGTTCTTATTGTAGCGAGATACAAAAAATAGAAATTTATCAAGAATTGACAGCAAAATTCATGAATAAATTTTGCAAGCAGTTCGAGCCAAATTGGAGAGTGCGAATCTGGAGCTACTTGAACCAGCTAGAAGAACTAGTTCCATTTGTTGTCTTTTACTCTAGTTTATTTGTAGTGGGTGATTACAAATTGTACCTTTCAGTTTTATCTAGAAGCAATTGTAACATGTACTGCGTGTTCAAGTTATAGTTAACTTGAAGTTTTTCGCAAATAGCTAGAGGCTAGTTTTCCACAAAGTGTTAGAGTTAATCCTTATGTTTGCAAAAGATTTTATTTTGTAAATGTTGTTTGGATCATTGATTTAGTGAATAGTTTGGGAAAATCCTACTGGGAAGTAGGTCGTGATTTTTTCACCTTTTGAGCTAGGTGTTTTCCACGTAAAATTGCAGTGTTCTTTAAATTCCGCATTTATTATTCTGCAAACTGTAGGAGTTGGAACACATAGAAGAACCTGGTCTTTCTATAACTGATGCACGCGAAAATTGGTCACCACAAAAATCACCCCTCCTCTTGTGTCGTATTGACATAGATAAACAACAATGAGTCCCATGTAACCTAGGCTCCAATACCAACTTGTCACGACCCAAATCTAAACTGGTCGTGATGGTGCCTATCATGGTACTAGGCTAGCCAACTTACTATGCATAAAATAAGGAACTTTTCATTTAATTCAATAACGTGATTTATCATAAAACATCGACTTTTAATATTTCACCAATACGGGTAATCAAGGGAAAAAAATCTAAAGATTATATCGCGCTGCGGCATGCAACCGGATCCATATATATATATATATATCTCGCTGCGGCGTGTAGCTTGATCCATTACTATCCTCACAATCCGGCCCTCGACCTCACTCAGTCATCATCCTCACCAGCCACTCGGGCAACTCATCACAAATCACGGGGACTAAGCCCAAAAATATCTTTCATTTGTTTGAAAACAAAGTGATAAACAGGATTGAACAGTGAACAAGTATAAATCATGACTGAGATTATATTTTTCTATCAAAAATGTGTGAGAATAGTAGTAAGACACCCCTAAGGGTCCAAACAGGTCGGCACAAGGCCCCAAACACGGTATACATCCCAAAATATAGTATAAATCTCTAAAATACGGAATATCATATGATTTCAAATCAAATATGCGGCTTAGTAGTCGCTATGGGACGAACCAAATCACAATCCCTACAGGTGCACCCCCACACGCCCGTCACCTAGCATGTGCGTCACCTCATTTATCAAGACAATACGAAATACCGGGGTTTCATACCCTCAGGTCTAGATTTACAATCGTTACTTACCTCAAATCGGATGAAAAACTACTCTGTAATGCCTTTGCCCCTCGACTCGGCCTCAACGCACCCCGAATCTATTCAAAACAGATTCATATCATCATAATGTACTAACGGAACAAAGCCCACTCGAAAATAACCAATTTACATCTAAAATTCCAAAATTGGCCAAACCCAACCCTGGCCCCACTTCTCGGATTCCGATAAATATCACAAAACTAGAATACTTACGCTTTCACGAGTTCTTACATACCAAAAACATCAAAATCGGACCCCAAATGGCCCCTCAAATCCCCAATTATAGTCTCAAATTTTAAGCCCTAATCTCCAAAATTTCTTCACTACAACATGATTAAACCATGGAATAATTGCCATAAACACAAGATACAAGGTCCAAGTAACTTACCTCACTAAAATACACTTAATTCTCCCTTGATATCCCAGCTCAAAGCTGAAAAATCCGTCGAAAATGGTGAAGAAATGAGTGAAAATTCGCGAAGACAACCTTATATAGGTTTTGCCCAGCACTCTTGCACACTCGATCCCGTGATACGCACCTGCGGCGTCGAACCTGCGGAAAACCACTCGCAGGTGCAAATTTTCACATAAAACCAAATTCCGCATCTGCGCAAGGTCGTCCGCACCTATGCCTTCGCACCTACAGTTCCCCGTCCGCAGGTGCGGCCACACCAGAAGTCCTGCACCAGCGCCATTTTGCTGCATTTTTCCAACTTCCAACCTTCTGAAAATCATCTGAAATCAATCCTGAGCCCCTTGGGGCCTCAACCAAAAGTACCAACAAGTCATATATCAATATTCCAACTTAGCCGAACCCTCGGAACACTCAAAATAACATGAAAACACTAAATAAAATCAAAAATTCAAGCCTAAGGATTTCTAACTTCTGAAATCCGCGAACGGTGCTGAACAACCCAAACATAGTCCGAATGACCTGAAAATTTTCACACACATCCCAAATGATACTATGAACTTGTTCCAACTTTTGGAATTCCATTCCGACCCCGATAGCTAATTTTCCATCGCCGATCGGAAATTGCCAAAAATCCAATTTCACCAATTCAAGCCTAATTCTACTCCGGACCTCTGAATGACATTACGAACACACTCCTATGTCCCAAATCACCTAATGAAGCTATTCGAGCGACAAAAATAACATTCCGAGACCATTTACCTATAAGTCGACTTCCAATTGACTTTTCCAACTAAATCACCAATTTAAGAGACTAAGTGTCTCATTTCTCTCCATAACCACTCTGAACCCGAACCAATCAACCCAACACAACACAAAAGAGTTGAACCATACAAGAATGAAGCAGGAATGGGGAAAACAAGGTTAAACTCTCAGAACGACTTGCTGGGTCGTTACACCGAATAACCCAATAATGAGAGAAATAATGTATAACCATAATGTTAAATATGATTAACTCACAGTAAACGAGATAATTTTTAACAATAAGTCTCAAACAATGGAAATCAACAAGTAAATTGAAAACATGAACAATTACTTCAAGTAACGAAAATCAATAAGGAAAGAGATAGCATGAACAATAGCTTCAAATAATGATAATTAACAATGAAGAGATAGAATGTAACAATAAAGGAGGCAACAAGTTAAACTAAAGCGAGAAAGCTTCGCAATTGGGAAGCTGGAATTATCATAAATGAGGACAAACGTTCGCAATTCCTAACTCTTCCCAGATTTTGTTTCCTTCGCAAATTCGACCTCCCTTTCGCATTTGCGACATTATACCCTACAGTCGCCTTCGCATTTGCGAGCCTGGTGATCGCAATTGCGACACCAGAGCACCAAACCTAGATTTTCTGCAATTTTTAGTCCAAAATTCTCCCAAACATGTCCGAAACTCATTCGAGCCTCTGGGGATCCAAACCAAACCTTCACACAAGTCTAAAAACATCACACAAACTCGCTCGCGCGATTAAATTACAAATATAACATCTAAAACTATGAACTGATCTCTAAAACGCATGATTTTCTAAATGCCATAATGGACCTATTCTAAGTCCCAAAATCAAATTCCGAACTCGATGGCTAAAAGTCAACCTACGGTCAAACTTTTCAATTTTAAATTTCCAATTTTTTTCAAATCAACACAAATCAAACTACGGACTTTCAAAATCAATTTCGGGCAGACACCAAATCGGAAATCACGACTATTAGAGTCATAAAAACATAATTCCGGGGTTGTTTACACAAAAGCAAAAGTTTGGTCAACATTTTAAAATTTAAACTTCTAAGTCATGAATCAAGGGTCCAAATCAACCCGAAAGCTTCCCAGAATGAAACTAATCAACCCCTCAAGTCATTAAAGCATAAACACAGAAGTGTGAAGAAAATAAAGGGGTAACAGGGTGCAATTACACGTATTGACCGATCGGGTCATTACAAATTGTTATATGCTACTAGTTATGGGTGCTATGTATGCAACAGGTGACGAGAGTCCATACGTAGCTAAAAGCATATTTATGTTCGTGTACACTTAGGACTTTATCACATAATATTTGAATTATTTCAACTCATTTTGCCAGCTTATTTAAGTGAATCTATAATTGAAATTGATTTGGCAATATATTAGGCCGGTCTTTATCACCTTGAGGTTTTTTAGCGAGATATTTAATAAACGGTAAAAGACATGTTTACTTTATGCTCTTGTACTTGTGTTGTAAGCACGTGACTCGTAACTTTATAACTTTGTTCCTTTCCTCTGGATTGAGCGGAACGCCTTGGCGGTATATTGAGATACATCTCTGGTTCACACCGGTCGACCCTCGGCAGTGTACACACTACTCTAGATCAGATCGTACGACCTCGGCATAATCGTGCATGATACCGCTAGCAGTCCAGATATTCCTGAGGTTCGCCTTTTTTGTTGAGACCTAGCATTTATATGATATTCCTTATCATTTGATATTATACTTTATATTTCTGATATATAAAGATAGCATATGACATCTGAGAGATTTATATTTCCAAAGTAAAAGTTGGAGGATTATGATAGTTACCGTTATACCTCATTATAACTGTTGTGCCTTATATTTGTTTATGATTTTTCATATTATGTTATTAGACCACTAGTAAGTGTCATGTCAACCCTTTGTCACTACTTCTCCGGGGCTTGGCTAAATACTTACTGCGTAAGCGTTGATTTACGTACTCATACTATGTTTCTGCACTATATGTGCAGGATCTGATAGGTTTATTTGGTGGTCATCTTGGCACGTAAGGCAACAGCTGAGGGGACCTTGTGGTGAGCTGTTTTCCATGCTATACATTGTAGCCCACAGACTCTCCATCTTATTTATTTACTTTATCCTGTCTTTATATTACAGATAGATGTTTTATTATTATGGCACTCTTTAATAGACGATCATGCACTTGTGACACCGGGTTTTGGGGTTGTTCTAGAATTTGTTTATGGTTTTGCTTAACATTGACACACTTTTACTTCATATTTTATTTAAATTGTATGTACCTAAATTCTTAATGCATTAATTTCTTTATCTAATAAGATTCATGATTTCAAAAAATAATGAAGGGAATAATTAAGTTGGTAGTTCACCATTGATGTACTTGACGGCGGCGTTTGACGCCATCACGATCTAAAGTGGGAATTGGGTCATGGCACCAGTACTTTTTTAATTCAAGTAGAATACTTGTCAAATTTCCAATCTCTTTGATCTTTTATCTTCTTTTGCTATTTCAAAAAATTTCTCTAATATTTCTTCCCTTTTCTTTTGCTACAACTAGTATTATAACGTGCATGTTGCACGGAATTTATTGTTTAGTATATTATATTATGTTGCATTAATAGAATTTCACCTGGCATTTTATTTCTCAATACAATATATCATTAACTAAACTATATGAAATTAAAAAGAAAAATTATATACTCATCCTATAACATTTTTGTTTCTTATTTTTCTTTATTCAATTTTTATTATTTAGTATTATTGTATTATTAATATGATAATTTATTAGTGCGTCACTTGCTTAATATCATTATCCAATACTTTAACATAATAATTCTTACTTCTCAAAAACTCAATTTAAAATATAATTCTACTGTTCACAATTATTCAATTTTATAAATTTATTAATAACATCTTTGTGTATTATTTACTTACGTTATTTTATTTTTTAAATTCATTCAAAGTTGAATGTACTTATATTATCTCTATTTTATCTTTGAATATTTTTATACTGCAATATTAGAATTAGTTTTTTTAATTTTAAATCTTACATATAATCTAAATATTGTCATATTTATATCAAATTATAATTTTGAAAATTTTCAAAATATAAACATTTATTAATTTTGCTATTTTTTCATAAATCTACTAATATTCTTAATAATTCCTATTTTGCATTATCTTCCATAATCCAATAAAATTTTCCTTTATCTCAACTCTAACATTCATATATGTACATTCGAAATAATATTTTGTCTTTAAATTCAAATTCAAATTACTTTCTTTTTCAAAAGAAAATAGTGGTAGTTTTTTGTAGATATAGATTGTCATATTAGGAAGAAACGATTTCCCAATTTGAATTGACAGTTTTTTTATTTTTTTATTTTCATTTATTATTTTAAATTAATTATAAAATTCCAAATTTGTTGGAGCTTAAATTTATTATATTGTTTACAATTCTTTAATCTTCTAAAGTTATTAATAAATATTTTTTTTACCTTTTAAATTAATTCAAAGTTAGAACATGTCAAGACCCGAAATCCCACCTTCAGGCCGTGATGGCGCCTAAGGTTGCACCCGCTAAGCAAGCCAATGTGTTAACTGAATTGATTTATTAACAAGTGAGAATAACAACACTGACTAGATAATTGAGATAAGTGCGGAAGCATTAACAAAATCTAAATACCAATACTAATTACGAAGAAATCCCTTTAAGTACAAAACCCAGAAATGGAGTCACAACCTCACGAACCAGTCTAAGATTTGACTAAAAATAACAATTTGGAAATAAAATGATGTATCTGTCTAGAAAACACATATATGACAGAATGAAAGATAGACAGGGATGCCGAGATCCACGAACGTCGGCGGAACTACCTCGATGTCGTCTGGAATGGACTGACGGAAACTCCCACTAACGATGTCCACTAGGTCCGGCTACGTAATCTGCACAACATAAAGAAATGCAGGTGTAGCATCAGTACAACCGACTCCATGTACTGTGTAAGTGCCGAGCCTAACCTCAGCGAAGTAGTGACGAGGCTAGGACACGACAACAAATTGTACCTACACAGTTCAATAATAAAAAATAAACAAGAATACCGTTACGGGGAAAAACATGTTGGGGATAAGAGGGGAAACACTTGCTAAAATAGTAGAATCAAGTATTAACGGAAATGTAGAAGTAAAATAGGAATATCAGCCCGAAAAAGTAAAATAGATAGAAGAAAACATAGGATCACCCCTCGTGTATACCCTCAAAATCATACGGCACGTAATGCTCCCTCGTGCATATATAATAATGACTCGGCACAAAATGTCCCCTCGTGCATCAATAATAATCAATCGGCACGGAATGTTCCCTCGTGCATAAATATAATCATCGGCACGGAATGTTCCCTCGCGCATAAAAAATAATCACTCGGCATAGAATGTTCCCTCGTGCTTAAATAATAATCATCGGCACAGAATGTTCCCTCGTGCATAAATAATAATCATCGGCATAGAATGTTCCCTCGTGCATAAATAATAATCATCGGCACAAAAATGTTCCCTCATGCATAAATAATAATCATCGGCACGGAATGTTCCTTCGTGCATAAAGAATAATCACTCGGCACAGAATGTTCCCTCGTGCATGATTAGTGTAAAAGCAACAATTGATATGAAAGTTTAACAATACGACATTTCAAATGTACAGAAACAATCAATAAATTTCTACTGTCCCGGCAAGGGACTCAGTTATAACCAATCTCACTCAGAAGTATAATGTCAAAAGTAAAATCCTCGACCGAACACATAATCAATAACTTTCTACATCGTGAAGTAACCTCAAGGTACCACTTTCAAGGTTCCCAATAATTCACAACACGGAGAATATGAAAGAACATTAAATAATTCATCAAAATTTGACTCACGGGCATGCTTGACCACAACATATAGGTACTCGTCACCTCACATATACGTTGGACATGAATTACAAATAGCTAATAAGACTCTACACCTAATCCCTCAAACTAAGGTTAGGCCAAACACTTATCTCGGCTCCAAGAATGCAAGTCAAGCCTCAATCATTGCCTTTCCTCTTGAATCCAACTCCGAAACGATAATATCTATACACAATTGACTTAATAACATCAATAATTATTCAATAACTCAATCCTAAAGCCTAATTATACATTTCCCATAATTTTTCCAAAAATACCAAAATTCGACCCCGGGCCCGCTTGGTCAAAACTCGAGGTTCGTACGAAAACCCGATAACCCATTCCTCCATGAACTCGAATATACGATTTTTTTGAATCCGACCCTAAAATAAGGTTGAATTCCCAAAATTTCTAAAAGCCCCAACTCTACCCAAAACCCCCAATTTCTACCCTTGATTCCATATTTTTAGACCTAGAATCTAGTGATTGATGAACGAAAATGGAAGAAATTAGAGTAAAGAACACTTACCTATGAAGCTGTGGTGGAATGGTCTCCTAAGACTCGCCCGAGAAGAATGGAGAAGACGAAAATGGTGAAAGATATGAAAATCCCGTAACGGGTATTCTGTTTTTGAGCAATTAAATAACTGGGCAGATTCACCCTACGCGATCGCGACAGAAGGGTTGCGCTCGCGGAGAGTACTAGACTTCAGACTTATGTGATTGCAAAGTAACGAGTGCGATCGCAGAGAACCCAGACGTGACCCACGCGATCGCGAACGAAAGAACACGTTTGCACAGAATAATTGCTACCCAACCCCCAACCCCACAGGAGACTTACGTGATCGCGAATATAGGGTTGCGTTTGCGTAGAGCTTAAACCCCAAATCTGCGCGTTTGCACCCAGCTCCTTGCGATAGCGCAGAGAAAATTAGTCACCCCGTCCAATTGCACATCGCGATAGCGTGCACTACACTGTGATCGCAGAGAAGGAAATAGCTAGACACCAGATACAACCTAAAACACCAGAAACTTCCTAAGTTCAGCACCCCGACACCTACACGAAACTCACCTGAGCCCTCGGGGCTCAAAACCAAATATACACATGCCTCCAAAATCATCCTACAAACTTATTCGAGTAATTAAACCACTAAAATAACATCAAAAACAATGAATTAAACTCAAAAATCCATAGAATTTCCTCAAACTTCATAAACTATCAAATTTTCCAATTTTGATCCGAAACACGTCAAACCAAGTCCGTTTCTTTCCAAATTTTACAGATAACTCACATAACACATATTGAACCTGTTCCGGGCTCTGGAACCATAATACGGGCTCGGTAACACAGATTTCACATCAAAGTTCATTTTCAAAAGTCTTTATTATTTACAGAAAAACAATTTCCTTTAAAAATTTATTTCTCGGACTTGGGACCTCGGAAATCAATTTCGGGTATACGCCCAGGTCCCATATTTTCGTATGGACCCTCCGGGGCCGTCAAATCACGGGTCCGGGTCCGTTTACAAAAAATGTTGACCAAAGTCAACTTTATTCCATTAATTATCATCAATTCAACTGTTTAACACATTTATACATAAAGGCTTCCCGATTATGCGCCCGGGCTTCCCGACTTTGATATGTTCTTGATGGAGTTTGTTCCACAAACCCTTCGAGATACGTGCGTGCAGAGTTTGAGCAGCTGTGTTAGGGAACCATGATGTTATCAGAGTATGCCAGCTAGTTCAATGAGTTATCCCGTCATGCACCTACTTTTGTTCCTACAGGCAGAGAGCGAGTCCACTTATTTATTGTGGGGCTCAGTTATGATCTTATATTCTACATGGATCGGGAGTTGCAGACCGATACTCCATTTCAGCAGGTGGTGGAGATTGCCAGAATGTTAGAGCGTATTTGGGGTGAGGAGAGCGATGTTAAGGAGACCAAAAGGTATCAAGGTTGTGAGGGTTCAGTGGATTATACTCTTAAGCTATGACCCATTACGGCGGAGGCTCGTGCAATCGGCCAGTTCAGTCTGTACTTTAGACTACACCACCGGCATAGGTTTCCTACAACGATTATTCCAGTTATCCGGCACAGACTCAATACGAGCATCCACGCCCGCAAAAGGGGTTATTATGAGTGTGGTGATACTATGAGTATCCTTAGAGATTGTCCCGGACTCGGTAGAGGCAAATTTCATCAGAGCACGCAGTCTACATGCCCCATTCTAGTTTCTACTCCACCTACACAACCAGTTAGAGGCGAAGGACATGCGGGTACAGGGCACCCTAGAGGGGGAGGCCCGACCCATTGATATGCTTTCTATGGTACAGTTGAGGCTGCTGCAGTAGATGGTATCGACACAACTATGGTTTCGATTTGTTATAGAGGAGTATCATTCTTATTTAGATTTAGTTCTGCTTATCTGGGTGGGTTCTTCTATCTTGCTTCACATATGGGTGAGTTTTGTGATTTTGTACTGTACTTATGTGTTTACTCGTGTTGCGAGATTCTATAGTGGTAGTCCGTGACTATCGTTCTATTTTTTTCACTATTGAGAGCTATGATACTAAAAGTGACTTTATGTTACTCATTGCAGTAGGTTTTAATGTGATTTCTGGATGGTTTGGTTACGATTTGTGATTTAAATGCTCTACTGGTATGGGGATTTTGCTACGTGTTGTAATTTTGTTTTGACGAATTGAGTTAGTGGAAGTTGTCGATTGGTGTTCGGTGTATTCTACTTGTGATCCTAAGTTTAGGGTGAGACCCTCGCGTTTTCATATGATTTGATATGTTTGAACCAGGCTACGTGCCGCGGTGGAGTTATATTAGGATAAAATCGTTGTGATTAGTTCATATGTTTTATTTCTCCCTTCTGGAATTTCTTTGTAGTATGGTACTGGTAGGGAGTTTTGTCTATCGGGCTTGTTTGATAATCCTCTCATGTGTTTCTCTTTGCATCTTCAATCATATTCGCGTTGTGCTTATTTGGTTTTAGTTACTAGGTGTGTGCCCATGTGGCGTTGATGTGACTTGTTGACTTGAGTGAATGGTCATGGGATTTTTATTCCTCCTTCATCGTTGACAGTGTTGTGAAGGTTTGGAATAGGGTTCTAGCTGATATGAGGTTAATTGCCGGTGCTGGACTTGATTATGTACAACCATTGTGGCCATAGTTATTGTTATGGGAATATGTGTGATTTGTAACATCATGTGGTTGTACCTTGTAGGTGTAGGTACGAGTTTTTGCAGTTAGTTGAGGTTGATACCGTGTGTTGTTGTGGAAATCGTGTCTTTGGGAAATGATCAGAGGTGAAAAAAATTGGTTCTAAGGTTTATCAGTATGGGTAGGAGGAAAAATCTTCAGTTGAGATAGTGTTATCGGGCTTATGTGGATTGGGTTGACGTGGGGTCACCCACGAGTATATGTATAGTGAGTACATTCAGCGATTTGTTGACTTCGAATGGTTCTTGGTACGTATGAGGATGAATTTTTGTTTAAGAAGGGGAGAATGTAACAATGTGACGGTCGTTTTCAGAATTAGCATCTCGTTTGGTGGCTTAAGGTCTCGGGAAGCTTCGTATTGTGTAATATGACTTGCATGTGTGGATGAGTCCAGATTTTGGACGATGCGGGATCAATTTGGAAGAAGGATTCTTGTTTTAGAAACTTAAGCGGTAAGAGTTGACCAGAGTTTTGCTTTTGTGTAGACGACTCCGAGATGTTGTTTTGATGATTCCAATAGCTTTGTATGCTGATTTTGGACTTAAGTGTGCGCCCGGATTCGAATTTGCAGGTCCCTAGGTTAATTTGATGCATTTCTGCAAAAATTGAAAAGTTGAAGGTTTGGAAGGTTGAGAGGTTTGACCGGGAGTTCACTTTGTTGATATCGTGCTCAGATTGCAATTATGAGAGTTGAAATAGCTCAGTTATGCCATCTGGGACTTGCATGTAAAATTTGACGTGATTCCAGGTTGATTTGATATGATTCAACGCAAGTGGTAGAAGTCGAAAGCTCATAACTTCCATAAGTTTGATTTGAGGTGTGATTAGTACTTTTGGCATTGTTTGAAGTGATTTGAGGCCTCGAGTAGGTCCGCGCTATGTTATGGAACTTGTTGGTATGTTCAGTAAGGGTCCTAAGGACCCTAGGTGTGTTTCAGATGGGCCACTAACCATTTTCTCATGTTTTAAAATGTCGGTTCTGTTATCTGGTTTTCTTCATCGCGTTCACATAGTGTAATTTGGAGAAAGGGAGTAATTGTTCTTTGCATTCGCGAATAGAAGATCGTGTTCACGAAGGTTGAAAATTTTTTGTCTTCGTGTTAGCATGCAGTGGTCCATGATCGCGCAGAGGTAAGGCGGAAAGGGCATCAGACATTATTTCTCTTCCCGTTTGCGAGTACACTTACGTGTTCCCGTGCAGTGTGAAGATCTTGGTCACCATTTTCATTACCTTTATGTCGCGTTCGTGAAGCACGTTTTGACAATTGAAGGGTTTTGCTCTTTGCAATCGTGATGGTTGTTCTACGATCGCGATATGTAATTCACTTGGCAGAATATAAAGAACTCTATTTCGAGGGTTTGGTCATTTTTATCATATCTTGAGTCGTAGACCTTGGATTGGAGCGATTTTTTAGGGTTCTTCACATGTTGGATTGGGGTAAGTGTTCTTTATCCGAAATTAATTGTATTTCATGATTCCATCTTTGTTTCTAACATTAAATTAGTGGTTTCAATTGGGGAAAAATGGAAATTTTTGTGAAAACTTTCAAAAAACATATTATGATTTGGAGGACGATTTGATGTCGGAATTTGATAACTTTGGTATGGTTGCACTCATATCATAATGAGTGATTGAATTTTATAAATTTTGTCAGGTTTGGAGGTGCGGGCTCATGGTTGACTTGTTGGGTTGACTTTTTAGTTTTCATTAAAGAACGAAGATTTATTATCCGGAATTATTTCCTATGGGTTTCTTATGATGTAACTTTATTTTGTCTAGATCTGAGCCTTCCGGGGGTTGTTTCACACTATAAGGTAATTTCTTAGTATTGGTCTAGCTTCTTTGAGGTAAGTATCTTGCCTAACTTTGTGTGGAGGAACTACCCCTTAGGATTTGACTCGTTTGTGCTATTTGTGTCATGTGAAAGCCGTGTACGCAAGGTGACAATTACGTACTCGGGCTTATATGTTTAAAATCGACATGTTTAGACTCTTAGGCCTCTTTCATGTAATTCTTTGGAATCTATTAGCACATGTTGTATCTTTTATTTTTCGTTTATGACATCACATGCTTTATTTGAAGTTGTCGTTATATGTCGCATCTTTTACTTGTCGAATTTTCTCTTACATGCTTTATGTGAGGTCGTTACCGCTTTTACCGTTATGTAATTTCTATTATTGTTGAGTTATTCTTACTTGAAACTATTGCTACATAATATCCTTTATTTTCGGATTATTCTCATACATTTAGACGTAGTACTAGTTCGTGCCATCTCTTTCATTATTATCTTATTTATACACTAGAATCCGAAGTTTTCCATTTCATAGAAATACTTTCACTATTGAGTTTATCTTAAATAATTAAATGTAATTGAGGTTACCGAAAGTCACTAATCTATTTTAATTGAAGCTGTGTTTATAGCTGGTATTGTTCCTTGTTGAGTTACTTTCCCGATCATTTTGTTGTTATTCAGATTCTATACATATTGTGTTGAGCTGTAGGCTATTTGTTGTTGAAATATTGATATTTTCAGATCTTTGGAAAGGTTGTGGCCTATGGGCACTTGTATTACGAGTTGATGTGTCGTGTTGTTCTGGTGTTGGCATTTGTGAATTGTTGTGTGTTTTTGGTTTAATTGTTCTGCGGAGTATAAAGGTGGCATTTCACCGTTGTGGTTGTGCGGAGTATTAGGGTGGAATTTCACAATTGTTGTTATGCAGAGCATAAGGGTGGCATGTCACCGTTGTTGAATATACGGAGTTATAAGGGTGGCTATTCTATTATTGTTTGGGCCGAGTGATAAGGATGGCGATTATACAGAGTGATACAGGTGGCTATCGAAGAGATAAGGGTGGCAATGTCAAGGATGATGTGTGATGGCTCAGGGACATTAGTATGACGACCCAAAAAGGGCATCAACTATTTTATTACACATTCCGTACTTTCGAGGCCTTGAAAACCTCATTTGTAGTTGCCTCGACTTGCGTGTAGTCCAGGCGCGTAGTCGGACAGCTTAAATATGAAATTCTGTGACAACTGCTAAGATTTGATATTAACATGAATAAATTTGACTTCGGTCAATATTTTGGGTAAATGGACCTAGACCCGTGATTTGACGGTCCCGGAGGGTCCGTAGGAAAATATGGGACTTGTACGTTTGCCCGAAATTGAATTCCGAGGTCTTAAGCCCGAGGAATGAATTTTAGAGTAAAGTTGTTTTATGAAAATATTTAAGGAAAATGAAAATGAAACCCGATTAGAAAGTGATGGTATCGGGCCCGTATTTTTGTTCCGGCGCCCGGTACAGGTCTTATTTATGATTTAAGAACTTTCTGCAAAGTTTGGTGGAAATCATATGTCGTTTGACGTGTTTCGGACTAAAAATGGAAAATTTGATGTTTTATGAAATTTGATAGAATTCATGGATTTTGAGGTTTAATTCGATGTATATGATGTTATTTTGGCGATTTGATCGCATTGATAAGTTCATAGGATGTTTTTGAGGTAGTGCGTATATTTGGTTTAGATCCCCGAGGGCTCGGGTGAGTTTTGGGTGGGCCACTCACTTCATTTTTTGGACTTGGAAACTGCTGGTGTGACTGATCTGCAGGCTTCGCATATGCGAAGCCAGCATCGCAAATGCGAAGGTTAACCTGGGCAGGCCTGAACACAAATGCGACCAAGAGGTTCGCAAATGCGAAGGATGGGAATGTCTGAAGGGTTAGCAATTGCGAACACCTGTTCGCAATTCTCATGCCAACCAGTAACCTGCACTGGACAAAAAGCTAATTTTGACTTCACATTTCACATTTTCTCAAACTCAAACACACTTAGGCGATTTTTCCAAAATCAAGACTTCTTCCAAATTATTTGTAAGTTGGTTTTTACTCATTTCTTTCAATCATTAACATCATTTAACATGTTTTCAACTTAAAATCAAAGATTCCCTTGGGTGAAATTGGGTGTTTGGGGTAGAACTTAGTTTTTTCTGAAATTGGGATTCGAGTGGGTGATTGACCTCCGATTTGAGAGATTGTTATATGGCTAGACTTATGAGAGTACGAGGGTTCTGAAAATGTAAAATTTACCCGACTCCAAGATGCTGACCTGGGGGCGTTTTGGTCATTTCACCTAGTTTCGCACCGTAACCTTGAATTGAATAATAAAATCAGTTGCATGAGATGTTATTTACGGTATAAAATTTATTTGAATGGATTTGGACCATTTGGATTGGGGAAAACGTGTGGTTTCAGGTTGATTTCTATACTTCGGACCGGAGGTAAGTGTTTGGTCTAACCTTAGCTTGAGGTAATAGGATTTGAGTATAAGTTGCTACTTGCTAATTATCAAATACGATGTATAGGCATGGTGACGAGTATCTATACATTGGCGTCTAGCATGACCGTGAGTCCTTATATTGTAAATATTCTGATTTTTGTGGAAATTTTTATGCTTAATTGATGATTTCTATATGTTGTGAAGAATATGTGAAGGGAGTTGTAATCTTTAAACACTTTTGGAGAATTGGCTCAAATTGTAACTCGAACGATGAGGATATATGATATAATTGTATCCTTTGGAGCATTGGCTCAGATTGTAACATGAATGGTGAAGATATATGAGATAATTGAATCCTTTGGAGCATTGGCTCAAGTAATATAGTAAATTATGAAATGAAAGTGAAGGAAAGAGAAAGAGCTACTAAAATATACCCTTGCCGGGTCATTGTTGCTTTTGATATTGTCTCCCTTGTTGGGATGTTGAGATTACTCTTATTGTTCCCTTGCCGAGATTTAATTGTTTAATTGATGTTCCCTTGCCGGGATTTAATTGTTTAATATTTTTCCCTTGCCGGGATTATTATTTCTATTTTGTTTACTCCCTTGCCCTTGTTTGTGATTGCTGTTTGGGTGAGGAAGAGTACTAAAGCACGAAGGGTGATGTCGTGCACTGATTGATATTGTGAGGAAGAGTGTTAAAGAACGAATGGTGATGTCGTGCATTGTTTGATATTGTTCCCTTGTCGGGATTGCAATTTCTATTTTCTTTACTCCCTTTCCCTTGTTTGTGATTGATGTTTGGGTGAGGAAGAGTGTTAAAGCACGAAGGGTGATGCCTTGCCGTACGATGTACCATTCCGTACCGATATTCATTGATTATACTGTGAGGAAAGAGAGTAAAAGCACGAAGGGTGATGCCGTGCCATGATTTACATTGATTACATTATACATTGCATAGTGATAATGAGAGTAAAAGCATGAAGGGTGATGCCATGCCATGATTTACATTGATTACATTATACATTGCATAGTGAGAACGAGAGTAAAAGCACGAAGGGTGATGCCGTGCAAGTTTATGATTTCCTGTCCTTATTGATATGCTGGCTTTGTTGTTCTTTCACTTATTGATATTTCTCATATGAAACTGTTATCTCCCCATAGCATGTTCCCCTTCATTTATTAATTGTTTTCTCCCTATATTTCTTGTCCGTCGTATATATGTGTATATATTTATTTGAACTGCACATGTTTATTTGGTAGTCTGGTTCTAGCCTCGTCACTACCTCGTCGAGGTTAGGCTAGGCACTTTCCAGTACATGGGGTCGATTGTACTAATGCTACACCTGCACTTCTTTATGTTATGCAGATTACGCAGCCGGACCCGTAGGACATCATTAGTGGGAGTGTCTTCTAGCTTATCCTAGAGGCTTCAAGGTATACGAGCTGGCGTTCGTGGGCCTTGGCGTCTCTCCCATCCCTATGTCTTCGTTTCTGTCTTATTTTTCCTCTAGTTTCAGAGACAGTCATGTATATCCTTTCAGACTTGTATTTAGCTCTCTTTTAGACAGTTCGTGAGTTTGTGACTCCAGGTTTTGGCAAATTTTGCGACGTTTTATTATGATTGTCTTTACTTAGCTTAAAAACCGTATTTATTTCCGCTGTTAAATTGTGAATTGTTTTAGTTTATTCTGTTAAATTGAGGTTATTATGCTAGTTTAGCTATACACGTTGGCTTGTCTAGCGAGTTCAACATTAGACGCCATCACAGCCCGACGGTGGGATTTCAGGGCTTGACAAGTTGGGATCAGAGCACTAGGTTACTTATGTCGCACAACTCACGGACAACTTGGTAGAGTCTGAGGGATCGGTACGGAGACATCTGTATTTATCCCCCAGAGGCTGCGAAGTTAGGATGACTCCATATTTCTTTTCTTCTCTGTCGTCCGCTATGAATTCTGAGTACTGATTGCGTTTCTATTATATTATCTCGCAGATGGCGAGGACGCGTGCTTCCTTTGGTTCCGCTTAGCAGCCTGACACTCCTGCTATAGCTCCTACTCGGGGTCGAGGTCGAGGACGAGGTCGTGCTAGAGACCGAGGCCGGGGCCGGGCTCAGCCTAGAGCAGCAACCCCAGTGGAGGACCCTCAGGTCAACTCTGACGAGGAGGTCCCAGTTCCGACAGTCTCAATTTGACCAACTCAGGTCCCCGAGGGGTTCATAGCTACCCAGTGCTTCAGGACACCCTTGTCCGTCTAGTCGGACTCATGGAAAGTGTAGCACAGGCGGGACTTCTTCCTACTGCCCCAGCGGTCTATCACGCTGGGGGAGGTGCCAGACTCCTACCGCCCGCGTGCCAGAGCAGCTATCTCCACAGTTTCAGACTTCGGCACCTCAGCCAGCCGGAGTAGCTCAGCCGGTTATTGCAGCATCGGTAGCAGAGGGAGCAGCTATGTCAGCAGATGCTTTGTGGAGACTGGACAGGTTCACTAAGTTATTTACTGCTACTTTCACTGGTTCACCATCACAGGACCCCTAGGATTATTTGGACAACTGCAATGAGGTTCTTCGGAATATGGGCATAGTGGTATCCAACGAAGTTGACTTCGTTACTTTTCGGTTATCGGGCACATCCAAGTGTTGGTGGAGAGACTACTGCCTAGCCAGACCAGCTGGATCTACACCTTTGACCTGGACTCAGTTCTCAGAGGTATTTTTGGGGAAGTTCCTTCCCATTACTCAGAGAAAGGACCTTCAGAGGCAGTTTGAGCGTCTCCAGCAGGGATCCATGTCAGTCACTCAGTACGAGACTAGGTTCATCACTCTAGCACGACATGCTCTTATGATACTTCCCACTGATCGAGTGAGGGTTCGGAGGTTTATCGAGGGATTGGCCCGGCCTATCAGACTTCAGATGGCTAGAGAGTCAGGTACCGATATATCATTCCAAGATGCGGTCAATGTGGCCAAGAGGATTGAGATAGTTATGTCACAAGGTTGTGGTCAGGGGGCTGACAAGAGGCCCCGTCATTTTGGTCGTTTCTGTGGAGCCTTATCTGGGGGCAAGGATTCTTCAGGTAGAGGTCATCCTCCTAGACCTTTTCAGTTAGCTCTCCAGGTTTCCCGTGGTACTTCAGGTGGTCGTGGTTATCAGACGCACTATTCTGATCAGCAGCCTTACAGTGCTCCACCAGCACCAATCAGTGCACCGCCGCATCAGAGTTTTCGGGGTGGTCATTCATGTCGACATGGTCAGATTCAGTTCCCTCAGCAGCCGAGGTCTTTTTACACTTGTGGCGATCCGGGTCACCTTGCTAGATTTTTCCCTCGAGCATCAGGTAGTTCACAACATCAGGGTTCTCGTGCCATGGTACATGCACCAGGTGTTCCACATCCTACCCAGCCAACTAGAGGTGGGGGTAGAGGTGCTAGAGGTGGAGAGAGGTCATAGAAGTGGAGCTCGGGCTGCTAGAGGTGGAGGCCAGCCAGCAGCCGGCCGTCCTAGAGATGTGGTTCAGGGTGGTGGGGTCCAGCCCTGATGTTATGCTCTTCCAGCCAGGCCAGAGGCTGAGTCTTCAGATGTAGTCATTACAGGTACTATTCAGGTTTGTGACAGAGATGCTTCAGTGCTATTTGATCCAGGGTCTACGTATTCGTATGTGTCCTCTTATTTTGCACCATACCCGGTCATGCCTGGTAATCCATTGAGTATTCCTGTTTATGTATCTACACCGGTGGGTGATTCTATCGTGGTCGATCGAGTCCATCGTTCGTGTATTGTGGCGATTGGGGGTCTTGAGACCCGTGTTGATTTGTTACTTTTAGGTATGGTCGACTTTGATGTTATATTGGGGATGGACTGGTTATCCCCATATCATGCTATTTTTGATTGTCATGCCATGACGGTGACCTTAGCCATGCCAGATTTGCCCCGTTTGAAATCTTGGTCATTCTAACCATAGTGTTATTTCGTACGTGAAGGCTCGACATATGGTCGAGAAGGGGTGTTTGGCTTATTTGGCCTAGGTGCACGATTCGAGTGTTGAGGTTCCCTCTATTGATTCGGTACCCATGGTTCGTGAGTTTCCTGAGGTCTTCCCTTCAGACCTGTCGGGGATCCCACCCGACAGGGACATTGACTTCTACGTTAATCTGGTTCCTGACACCCAGCCCCTTTCTATTCCGCCGTATCATATGGCCTTGACAGAGTTGAAAGAGTTGAAGGAACAGTTGCAGGATTTTCTTGGGAAGGGTTTCATTAGACCTAGTGTTTCTTCTTGGGGTGCTCCAGTATTGTTTGTGAAGAAAAAGGATGGTTTGATGAGGATGTACATTGATTACCGGCAATTGAACAAGGTTACAATCAAGAATAAGTATCCACTGCTGAGGATTGACCATTTGTTCGATCAGCTTCAGGGTGCCAGGGTATTTTCAAAGATAGACTTGTGATCTGGTTACCATCAATTGAGGATTAGGACATCCGATGTCCCTAAGACAGCTTTCCGCACTCGGTACGGGCATTACGAGTTTTTAGTCATGTCGTTTGGGTTGACAAATGCCCCAGCAGCTTTTACGGATTGATGAACCGAGTGTTCATGCCTTATTTGGACTCGTTCATGATAGTCTTCATTGATGATATATTGATATACTCCCGCATCCAGGAGGAGCACGAGCAGCATCTCAGAGTGGTTCTTCAGACTCTGAAGGATAGCCAGCTATATGCAAAGTTTTCGAAATGTGAGTTCTTGTTGAGTTCAGTTGCAGTCCTGGGTCATGTCGTATCAGCAGAGGGTATTCAGGTTGACTCAAAGAAGATTTAGGCAGTCAAGAACTGGCCTAGACCAACATCAGCTACAGAGATTCTAAGTTTCTTGAGATTGGCAGGCTACTATCGTCGGTTCGTGGAGGGTTCTCATCTATTGCAGCTCTGATGACCAGGTCGACCCAGAAGGGTGCCTAGTTAATATGGTCGGACCAGTGTGAGGTGAGTTTTCAGAGGCTCAAGACAGCTCTGACCACGGCACCGATATTGGTTTTGCCCACAGGTTCAGGGCCTTATACAGTCTATTGCGATGCTTCCCGTATTGGGCTTGGTGCAGTGTTGATTTAGATGGCAGGGTCATTGCTTACGCTTCTAGGCAGTTGAAGATTCATGAGAAGAACTATCCAGTGCATGATTTAGAGTTGGCAGCCATTGTCCACGCATTGAAGATTTTGAGGCACTATATGTATGGCGTGGCGTGTGAGGTGTTCACAGATCGTAAGAGTCTTCTGTACTTGTTCAAGCAAAAGGAGTTGAATTTGAGGTAGAGGAGGTGGTTTTATTTGTTGAAGGATCATGATATTACCAACTTATAACACCCGAGAAAGGCCAATGCGGTGGCCGATGCTTTGAGTAGGAAGTCAGCTAGTATGGGCAGTCTTGCTTTTATTTCGGTCAGTCAGAGGCCGCTTGCTTTGGATGTTCAGGCTTTGGCCAATCGATTTGTGGGGTTGGATATTTTTGAGCCTAGTCGAGTGTTGACTTGTACGGTCACTCGTTCTTTATTATTGGAGCATTTCCCTGATCGACAATTTGATGATCCGCATTTGTGTGTCCTTAGAGACACGGTGCACCGCGAAGGCGCCAAGCAGGTGACCTTAGATGATGATGGTGTTTTGTTATTGCAAGGGCGAGTTACTGTGCCCAATGTTGATGGGATTCGAGAGTTGATTCGAGAGTTGATTTGCAGCAGCCTAATTGATGGCGTAAAATGAAGAAGGATATTATGGCATATGTGGCGCGGTGTTTGAATTTTCAACAGGTTAAGTATGACCAACAGAGGCTTGGTGGTTTATTTCAGAGGATTGAGCTTCCCGAGTGGAAGTGGTAAATGATCACTATGGACTTCGTTACCGGTCTTCCGTTAACCCGGAAGATGTTCAATGCAGTTTGGGTCATTGCTGATAGGCTGACCAAGTCTAAGCATTTCATTCCTATGGTAGTCTCCTATTCATCCGAGAGGTTAGCTGGGATCTATATCCGGGATATTGTTCACCTTCATGGTGTGCTTATATCTATCATTTCGCACCGGGGCGCGCAGTTTACCTCGCATTTCTGGAGAGTAGTTCAGCGAGAGTTAGGCAACCAGGTGGAGTTGAGCACATCATTCCATCCTCAGATGGATGGACCGTCCGAGCGGCCTATTCAGATATTAGAGGATATGCTTCGATCTTGTGTTATTGACTTTGGAGGATCATGGGATCAGTTCTTGCCTTTAGGAGAGTTTGCCTACAACAACAGCTACCAGTCGAGTATCCAGATGGCTCCTTATGAGGCTTTATATGGTAGGAGGTGTCGATCCTCGGTTGGATGGTTTGAGCTGGGAGAGGCTCGGTTGCTGGGTACAGATTTGGTTCAGGAGGCCTTGCACAAGGTCAGGATCATTGAGGATAGGCTTCGTACAACTCAGTCCAGGAAAAAGAGTTATGCAGATCGGAAGGTTCGAGATGTGGCTTTCATGGTTGGTGAGCGAGTATTTCTCCGAGTGTCACCTATGAAAGGCGTGATGAGATTTGGGAAGAAGGGCAAGCTTAGCCTTAGATTCATTAGTCCGTTTGAGATTCTTTATCGAGTGGGAGAGGTGGCCTATAGACTTGCATTGCCGCCTAGCTTATCAGCCGTACATCCAGTTTTTATGCGTCCATGCTTCGGAGGTATCACGGCGATCCAGCCCACGTGTTAGACTTCAGCACTGTCCAGTTGGACAAGGACTTATCTTATGAGGAGGAGCCGGTAGCTATTCTAGACCGGCAGGTTCGTTAGTTGAGATCCAAGAGTTTCCCTTATGTTCGTGTTCAGTGGAGAGGTCAGCCTCCTGAGGCATCGACTTACGAGTCCGCGTCCGATATGCGGAGCCATTACCCTCATTTATTTCCCGACTCAGGTACTTCCTTCTTCTGTCCGTTCGAGGACGAACGGTTGTTTTAGAGGTGGAGTATGTGACGACCCAAAAGGGTCATCACCTATTTTATTACCCATTCCGTACTTTCGAGGCCTTGAAAACCTCATATTTAGTTGCCTCAATTTGCATGCACAGTCCGAACGCGTAGCCGGGCAGCTTAAATATTAAATTCTGTGAAAAACGCTAAGATTTGATATTAACATGAATAAATTTGAATTCGGTCAACATTTTGGGTAAACGTATCCGGACCCGTGATTTGACGGTCCCGGAAGGTCCGTAGGAAAATATGGGACTTGTGCGTATGCCCGGAGTCGAATTCAAAGGTCCCAAGCCCGAGGAATGAATTTTTGAGTCAAATTGTTTTCTGAAAATATTTAAGGAAAATAAAAAAGAAATCCGATTAGAAAGCGATGGTATCGGGCCCGTATTTTGGTTTCGGCGCCCGGTACAGATCTTATTTATAGTTTAAGCACTTTTTGTAAAGTTTGGTTGAAATCGGATGTCGTTTGACGTGTTTCGGACTAAAAATGGAAAATTAGATGTTTTATGAAATTTTATAGAATTCATGAATTTTGAGGTTTAATTCGATGTATATGATGTTATTTTGGCGATTTGATCGCATGGATAAGTTCATAGGATGTTTTTGAGGTAGTGTGTGTATTTGGTTTGGAGCCCCGAGGGCTCGGGTGAGTTTTGGATGGGCCACAGACTTCATTTTTTGGACTTGGAAACTGCTGGTGTGACTGATCTGCAGGCTTCGCATTTGCGAAGCCAGCATCGCAAATATGAGCTACTCATCGCAAATGCGAAGGTTAACTTGGGCAGGCCTGATTGCAAATGCGACCAAGAGGTTCGCAAATGCGAAGGTTAACCTGGGCAAGCCTGATCGCAAATGCGACCAAGAGGTTCGCAAATGCGAAGGCTGGGAATGTTGAAGGGTTCGCAATTGCGAACTCCTGTTCTCAATTCCCATGCCAACTAGTAGCCTGCACTGTACAAAACCCGAATTTTGACTTCATATTCCATATTTTCTCAAACTCAAACACACTTAGGCGATTTTTGCAAGAACAAGACTTTTTCCAAATCAGTTGTAAGTTGGTTTTTACTCATTTCTTTCAATCATTAACATCATTTAACATGTTTTCAACTTAAAATCAAAGATTTTCATGGGTGAAATTGGGTGTTTGGGGTAGAACATAGGTTTTTCTAAAATTAGGATTCGAGTGGGTGATTAACCTCCGATTTGAGAGATTGTTATATGACTAGACTCGTGAGAGTACGAGGGTTCTGAAAATGTAAAATTTACTCGACTCTGAGATGCTGGCCTGAGGGGCATTTTGGTCATTTTACCTAATTTCGCGCCGTAACCTTGAATTGAATAGTAGAAATAGTTGCATGAGATGTTATTTACAGTATGAGATTTATTTGAATAGATTTAGGCCATTTGGAGTCGGATACCCGTGGCAAACGTGTGGTTGAGGGTTGATTGCTATACTTCGGACCCGAGGTAAGTGTTTGGTCTAACCTTAGCGTGAGGGAATAGAAGTTGAGTGTAAGTTTGTACTTGCTAATTGTAAAATACGCTGTATAGGCATGGTGACGAGTATCTATACATTGGCGTCTAGCATGACCGCGAGTCCTTATATTGTGAATATTCTGATTTTTGTGGAAATTTCTATGCTTAATTGATGATTTCTATATGTTGTGAAGAATATATAAAGGGAGTTATAATCTTTAAAATCTTTTAGAGCATTGGCTCAAATTTTAACACGAACCGTGAAGATATATGAGATAATTGTATCCTTTGGAGCATTGGCTCAGATTGTAACACGAATGGTGAAGATATATGAGATAATTGAATCCTTTGGAGCGTTGGCTCAAGTAATATAGTAAATTATGAAATGAAAGTGAAGGAAAGAGAAAGAGCTACTAAAATATACCCTTGCCGGGTCATTGTTTCTTTTGATACTGTCTCCCTTGTTGGGATGTTGAGATTACTGTTATTGTTCCCTTCCCGAGATTTAATTGTTTAATTGATGTTCCCTTGCCAAGATTTAATTGTTTAATATTGTTCCCTTGCCGAGATTATTATTTCTATTATGTTTACTCCCTTGACCTTGTTTATGATTGTTGTTTGGGTGAGGAAGAGTGTTAAAGAACGAAGGGTGATGTCGTGCACTATTTGATATTGTGAAGAAGAGTGTTAAAGCACGAAGGGTGATGTCGTGCATTGTTTGATATTGTTCCCTTGCCGGGATTGCTATTTCTATTATGTTTACTCCCTTGCCCTTGTTATGATTGCTTTTTGGGTGAGAAAAAGTGTTAAAGCATGAAGGGTTATGTCGTGCACTGTTTGATATTGTGAGGAAGAGTGTTAAAGCAGAAAGGGTGATGCCGTGCCGTACGATGTACCATTCCGTACCGATATTCATTGATTATACTGTGAGGAAAGAGTGTAAAATCACGAAGGCTGATGCCGTCGCATGATTTACATTCATTACATTATACATTGCATAGTGAGAATGAGAATAAAAGCACGAAGGGTGATGCCGTGCCGTGATTTACAATGATTACATTATACATTGCATAGTGATGCCGAGTTTGTGATTTCTTGTGCTTATTGATATGCTGGCTTTGTTTTTCTTTTCCTTATTGAGATTTTTCATATGAAACTTTTATCTCCCCATATCATGTTGCCCTTCCTTTATTAATTATTTGCTCCCTATATTTATTATCCGTCGTATATATGTATATATATTTATTTGAACTGCACAGGTTTATTTGGTGGTCTGGTTCTAGCCTCGTCACTACCTCGCGGAGGTTAGACTAGGCACTTACCAGTACATGGGGTCAGTTGTACTGATGCTACACCTGCACTTATTTATGTTTTGCAGATTACGCAGCCAGACCCGGAGGACATCATTAGTGGTAGTATCTTCCATCTTATCCTAGAGGCTTCAAGGTATACCCGCTGGCGTTCGTGGGCATTGGCGTCTCTCCCATCCCTATGTCTTTGTTTCTGTCTTATTTTTACTCTTGTTTTAGATACAGTCAAGTATTTCCTTTTAGACTTTTATTTAGCTCTCTTTTAGCCAGTTCGTGAGTTTGTGACTCCAGGTTTTGGGAAATTTTGCGACGTTGTATTATGATTGTCTTTAGTTAGCTTAAAACCCGTATTTATTTCGCTATTAAATTGTGAACTGTTTTAGTTTATTCTGTTAAATTGAGGTTATTATGCTAGTTTAGCTATACATGTTGGCTTGTCTAGCGGGTTAAATGTTAGACACCATCACGGCCCGACGGTGGGATTTCGGGGCGTGACAATTAGGTTGGTGATTTTCTTGTGGTTGTGTGGTTTTTCCTTGTATTTTTCATACACATTAGGTGACTGGTTTTGTTGCTTCAATGAGTTACTACATGTCCTTGATATTACTTGTTGACTTGGGGTGCATTCGTACACTGCACAAGCATATACTGTAGCATTCCACTTATATTTTCTCATGAATACGAAACTTGACATTTATTAATCATGCCCGTGTGTTATGGTATTATCTGTTTCCTTGTTCATACTGTGAGCTTGTAATCATGCCGGGCGGATTGTGATTGTGAGCCTGTAACCACGCCGGGCGGATTGTGGTTCTGACATACTAGCACGTGAGTTTTCCCTGCGGTTGTAATTCGAGATGTGGGAATGAGGTGCCGTGAGTACAGGATGATGGGTTGAGACCCGTGACTTGTGACTATGAGATGAGGTATCACGGGGTGATTTCGTTGTGAATCTTGTGTTAGCGCGGCTTGAATAATTGGTTGTCCTTTTGGTTCCTTATTTTGTTTCAATGATACTTCACGACATCCTTATTGCTTTATTGTTTATACCACATGTTAATTTTGTTGCCATTTACTGATTTCTGCTTACCATTATTAGTTTTTATACTTCTATACTGCATATGTGTTTTTGACTAGTGGGTGTCTTGACTTGTAACTTGTCACTACTCCACCGAGGTTAGTCTTGATACATACTGGGTACCGACCGTGGTGTACTCATACTGCATTTCTGCATATTTTTGTGCAGATCAAGGTACTTTGGAGTCTGTTAATTTGTTAGATAGCGGATCAGATAATTTAGTGGAGACTTCAAGGTATGCATGCTACTCATTTGTAGGCCTTGGAGTCTGTACAGCTTTTTTCTCTTTTGGTACAGTTGTACTTAGAGATTTTCTAGTGAACTCGGTAGAGCTTATGACTAGTATTGCTGATTTTGGGATTTGTAGGCTTTCTATGGAAATTTCTATTTCATATTTAATAGTTATTGGTTGAATTTTTCCATTTATACCCGTATGTGTTAGGCTTACCTAGTCTTAAAGACTACGTGCCATCACGACGTTCTTCGGAGGGAAATTGGGGTTGTGAAAGAAAAAAGAACAGAGAGCCATCAAAGTCTATCAATAAAAAAAGGAACAAGATCAAAGTCTAGATTAGTTGACGAGGAAATACCTATTAGTAAACAATCTGTTTCAAGGAGGTTAGGGGGTGTTGACGAGGAGGAGGAAGATGACTTGGACATAAATGCTGCACAAACTTAAATGGAAGAACATGTTTCTGAAAAAACAATTGTTGAAGAAGAAAAGGACAGTGATGATGAAGATTTAGGTGTGGATGATGATGAAAATGGGGATGATGCTGCTCAAGAGGTTGATAAAGATGCTAAAGAAGAAGAAGAAGAAGAAGAAGAAGAAGAAGTAGAAAAAGATGATGATAATGAAGATGATGAACAACTTGAAGATGGTGAAGACGGACTGGAAAGTGAAACAAAATCAGCAGTTGAAGGTGACCAGGATGCTCTGTCTATTCTTGTGCTATTAAGGGCGGTCAACGTATTTCACGAGTTCAAGGATACACTTAGAACAGTAAAATTCATGGATAAGTTTAATAGTGGTTGTTTTGGTCATTTTGCAAAATTTTCAAAGCACTGGACACAGTTCAATGGACAACTTATCCATTCCCTGATGATTCGACTAATTTATTGCACGAAAAAGCACGAGTTATGATTTTTAGTTGGAGACAAGCATGTTCACTTTAGATTGAAGGAATGACTAGATTGAAATGCGATGCCGAACCAAGTAAAGAAGCTATGAAGAAAGTGATGGATAATGGCCAAGCATTCTACGACAAAGTTTGCATGTCTAGCAGGAAAGGGGTGGATGCAGAGCTGCTTTTGAAACAGTTAAAGTCCAAGAAGTGTTACACAGTCGAAGGTTTAAGATTGCATTGGTGTGGTTTGTTAATTCAATGCTGCTTGCAAGGGATAACATAGCGTGCGTTGATAAGAAGTGGATTCATATGGATAACAATCTGGAATATTTCATGAAATGTCCATGAGGCAAGGAGTGTTTTGAGCTTAAACTTGAGTACTTGAAGAAGGACATGTTGCCAATGTACAAATCATACGTGAGCAATAGGAAGGAAAACAATATCTTTGTTAAAAAGTCCAAATTGGCTAGTTATACCATGTACGACTTCCCATGGGAATTCATGGTAAGTATTAAAACAACATTCTCAATTTTCTTTGTAGTTGAGTACTATTAATTTATTTACTGCAGACAAAAATTAATATATTTTTGTTCATGAAAAAAATGTAGGCATAGGCGTACGAAGCAATTCAACTATATGGTCGTAGTGCTGAGAAATCAAAGGTCGTACCTATCGCGCCCTATTTTCTCGCAAAATCCGGCTTTGACATGTATCAACTCTTTTAAATGAAGGGGTAGGGTGTTAAAAGAGAAGAGTCGCCACCTAATGATTTTTAAGGTGCCTTAGGGCACCTATTATTCAAATAACTCTATTTTTACTAGTCAACTTCACCAACGATTAGGTAAGGGATCAAATTACCTCAAATAGAAGGTGTTAGGCACTCTTCGAGGTCCACAACTGTGGGTCCCGGCTGAACTTAAGACTATGTGTATTATGTAATTAGGCTAGATGATCAAATAAAAAAGAGAATATAAAGATCAAAGAATTACAACACAAAAGGAATTGGTACAAATATTAGTATGACTATAAGGATACTACTACTTTGGGCTAACAATAGCAAATATATAAAGGAGGGGGGGTCCTAAGTTTTTTGGCCTAAAGTATCACCCCGTGCAACATAAATAATACTTCGCAACTCTTTTTGGAGAGGAGTTTCTCATGTTAATCAGCAAGCATAGACTATCTTCTCCTGCTACCCGATTACTATGTTGAATTTGTTTACCTAAAGCGTTCTAATTCAATTCTAAGTCATACTCTATGTGTGCTCTATTTGTCCCATGTCTATGATACAAGAGGATTTGGACCCACTATTTGGGTGGTTCTAGACTTTACTTAAGGTTCTCAATAATGATAAAAGTAAGCGACATTCAATACAGATAGGACTTCACATAAAGACACTTAAAGGCCCAAGTTAGCCTCCACACACAAAAACAAATACACGCGGCATATTTCATATTATGTTATAGGCAGTTTCAGGATCGAGGTGTTGCTTTAAACCTATAGACATGGTTTCTAAGTGACTGTACAGTTCAGGAAAGTATCATGGAAGTGCTTCTATTCAGATTATCGAGATTACAGATTACAAGTTATTAAAACTTATAAACATGATCTCTAAGTGATTTGCGCAATGGGGCAATGAAAGCCATTGGAAACCTCAGAATTACTCTCATTTGATCATATTGGCATTCTTCCTAAGCGAGGAGCAGTATTTATAACCAGATTCTTCTAATAGTTGGCAGATTTATCACTTATTCCTACAGGCATGTTATCTAGGTGGGCAGAGTAGTAAGACAATAGAAGCAATTGATTAGTTGATCAATTAAAGCCCGATAAGCATGGTATCTAGATGAGGATTAGCAGGTCATAAATTAATACAATCCTACATGCATGTTATCTGGTAAGCACATTGCAGTTGCACAAATTGAGTGAATAGTTATTGATGCTTGATTCTTATAGGCATGCTATCTAATAACACATAGCAGTAGAGATTGGAACAAGTAAAGCACTTAAACTCATGCTTCTGATAATGTGGGCACTAGACGAGTTGAGTAGGTGAGGTGTTTCAATCCCTATAGGCATGATCTCCATTAGTGCACAATACATGAAACCAAATAGCATATATGGCACGTTGAACATAATAGCAAGTAAATCACATAGACCTTATAGGCACGTTTTCTACCCTTTTACGCAAGCATTAGAATGTACCTGTTTCCCCAATTTCACTAACACCCCAATTATTTGTTTACATGTTATTACAGACCATATCGAACAAAGCTCCGGACCAATTACAAATATAGAATAACCCAGTAGCACCTCTGGGCCTTCGAATATGCTCAGAACTTCATACGGATAGGAGGTCCAAAACATCAAAATGCGAACATTGTATTTCAGACCTCCAATACATAAGCAACCCTAACTTACCAAACACAAATGAATAATTTTACCAAAGGAATGCTCACTTCAGCCTTACAGGTGACAAAATACTCATGGAATCGATTAACAAATCTTATATTAGGTTCCTAAGGCTAACAATAATTCTAGCCAAAACACACATACAAGAATATATGAAATACATACAAGTTGACAAGGAAAATTCATGCTTGCATTTTTTAGAAACAAAGCTAAAATATCAGAATTGGCCATCATAGGATGATAAACTATTCAAAAAGAAGAGTTTCAAAAGTGCTGATTTAGAATTATCCTAAAGAACCTTAGACACAAGATTTAAGCATAAAAATATAATAGAGTCATAGAGGAGCAAATAGAACATAGCCTTCACATGAAAAGTTTTAGCATGAAGGCTTAATGGAGAAAACAGAACATGTTCGAGCAATCACTTAGTCGAGAATGGGAAAATTTTAACATGATAGGTATCCATTACAATACCAGAAGACTTAAACCTTATGCTAGTTGGTCACACATATAAGAAAAGTGTTAGTTATGATATATACTCTAAAGGTCTCAATCGATACTGAGTAACACAGGATTAGAGCAAGTCAAGAACACAGTAGAGTTACAAATAGCATGGGAAAAGATCATAGCTAATAGGAGAGTTCCATAAAGATAACAGGTTGGGCATGAATGTCTCAATAGGGGTTAGAACACATTCTGCACATGAGTTAGTTATCATAATAGTACAGAACAAGGCAAGAAAAACAAACTCATAATAAGCAATAGTAACAAAGCATTCGAAAACATAAAGTAGCAGACATGCTTAAGAAGACACAATCAAGGTAACAAATAGGCAAGTTGACCAACTAGAAGGCATAGAGCCTTAAGAAGAGCTTCAATACATATAATGGCATGTGATTCATACAAATTCTTAGAAACATAGGTATGCACAACAAGAATAGAAACAAGAAAAAAAAAATTACAAAGGTCATAGAAGAATAAGTAAACAAGGGGAGTAATTTCAGCAACACTTTAGTGTTAATAGCAAATGAACAGTAGAACCAAGGAGTCTCAGTGTGTCAGAGTTCCCAAGGGTTTTGAATGAACCTCGGGCAGTTCTCACACTGAGAGAGGTTCGAGGATAGAATATCGGTGGCCTTTGGTTTCAGCCGGCCAAGAGCAAAAGTTCAGAACAATAGAATGAGAGAATAAGAGAGCGATAGTTGTGAATTTCAGCGAATCCAGTACTCCCAGAAGGGAATTGGGGAGGGGTTTTTATAGTGGTAAAAATCAAAACATAAATAAGGAAATACAATCAATCAAACATAAACAAGGAAAGAAAAACATGCAAAACTCAATTTAAAATCGAATTAGGAGAAGAAACTAGGTAAACCCTAGTTTGACTAGGATAAAAAATTGGCCGGAAATCTTGGTGAATCTGAACCTCATAGACTTGCTATGAATTTATAAGGATGAAATACCGCCCAAATCTTCAAGATTGTGGTCAATTTCCCGTATGATATGGAGATAGTACTTGCCAAAATTAGGCAAGTACCTAAGTAATTCAATAAAAGTGTGACCAGTAGTGAAGAAACACGTATATGGTAAGCAAATAATGGTGGAATACCATTATCAACGGGATTAGGGGAGGAGAGGCGGCTGCTAGGGTTTCTCTAGAGAGGGGAGGAATTCAGAGTGTTTTGGGGCGGCTAGGCGCAGTGAATGTGAGGATTAGGGTTGGGGCGGTTAATTAAAAATGGGAGAGTGGTTGTGGATCGTTGATCATTTGAGATCAATGTCCAAGATTAGAAGAGAAATTTGGCGGGTTGTTTAAATGGGTACCAACCGGGTTTGCTAAGGGATCGTTTGGTCTGGGCCAAAGCTAATTGGGCCAAAGGACTTAGGGTAACTGTGCTGCCTATTTTGGTCCTGAATTAGGCTTGTATTGGGATATAAATTAAATAAACAAAAATTGCTAATAAAATCATTTATAAAATATATTTAATAGACAATAAAACATTACCCGAAATACGCTAGGTCAAAAAAACGCTATCTCCTCTCTCGTTTTCATGGAGCTTTGAGAGCAACCATGGCTGCTACGATCTCTCCCCAGCCTTTGGCTGTGGGAGAGCCAATCCAAAACCCTAAGGAAACAATCCATAACACTAATCCAAAACAGTCCTATGCTGCACGATTTCACAACAGCAAATCTGCCCCGTCAAGTTCCAAAATCGAGTTAATTCCCGTCAATATTGTTCATGGCGAACCAACTGTCGAATTCACCACTGAAGAGGTTAATGCATTCACCATTGAAGAAGGATTGCACCAAGCAATTATCCTTAAGTTCTCTTATGGAAAACCAGACCTACATGAGTTGCGACAGTCCATACCGAAGCAGTTCGACGTTAAAGGATTTTGTAACGTTGGACAGCTTGAATATCGTCATATCTTGGTAAGATTTGATTTGTTTGATGACTTTGTTCAATTCTTATCAAGGTCTACTGGTTATGTCAAGGCTAAAGGACAAGAATATTTTTTTAGAACCTTCCCATGGACGCTAGGTTTTAATCCAAGGGAAGAAACCTCGAGAGCAGTCGTATGGATCTCTTTACCTGATTTGCCGCCTAATTTCTTCGCAAAGAGATCGTTACTGTCAATTGCTTCAGCAGTAGGGAAGCCTCTTGCTGTGGACAAAGCAACTCAAGAACGAACAAGACCAAGCACTGCTAGGGTAAAGGTGTTACTTGACCTACTAGACAAACATCCTAAGAAGATTAGGATTCAAATAGTGGACAAAAGTTCTGGAAAAATTGTTGAGCATTACCAAGAAGTATTTTATGATAATCTACCTAAATATTGTACCTACTGTAAGCATCAGGGGCATGAGGAAAGATCATGTCGCTTGATGACTGGTAAGGCAAAGGAAGTTAATGAATTTGGGAAAGAAGTAGGGGCAGTGCACGATGTAACACTTGTTGTTGAGTTGACTAATATTGAACAACTAAAAGGAGATGCTAGGGCTTTTTTGAATGCTGAAAAAGCTGACAAAATTGAGGCTGAACGTGTAGAAGAGCAGCTGCAATTGGGAAAGAAACAATGTGGTGATTTTCAGCAAGTTAAAGAACGTCTGGAGATTAATGTTGCCCTATGTCGTGAAGGTGGTGATGCTAGTGGTTCAAAGGGCGTGATGCAGGAGATTGCTGGGACTGTTAAGGGTGGTGACTATACTGCTGCTCCAGTTCCAGTTGAAGTCGGGCAAAAATCTGAGAGTGTAGGTGTGGATAAAGCTGGAGATAATAAGAGGTTGTTGGATATCCCTGCAACTACAATTTTTTCAAGAATGCATTCAGCTACTGCTGGTGCATTGAAGGCTCCTACTGATCAAGATGCTATTGCAAAAAACCTCTATATGGCTCAACAACAGGTTAAGGTATCTGGTAATGAGAAGGAGATGCAAAATATTGTGTTGGGGAAGGATTTATCTGCGTTGGCACAGATTTCTACTTCTGGAAATACGGGGCAAACTGTTGTATCTAGTGTACATGACAAAGCTGTACATGGAAAAATTGTCGTACGTAATGTTAAGGAGGTGTTACATAAAGATGCTAATGGTGATAATAGTGGTGAGGAGAATGAAGA
>ML434297.1:778-49189 GCA_005239525.1 Nicotiana knightiana | reverse complement strand
GATTGAAACTAAAGTTGAAACCAAAAGAAAGTAAGTAAAAAAAACAAAACAGAAAGTATAATTAGTATAGGCTTGCCTATTCAAACAAACAAAACTAACAATTCAATTAAAACAAACATCATGTTACTTAAACAGAAAGGTTCATGAACTCCTAAACCAGATTAGTAATCAATCCTTAAAGCGAGAAACTTAATAGTTGAGAAAAAATAGGGAAAGAAAGGGGGAAAACAGTCTGGGAGGAAATAATAACCTCTAACCAGTGAACAATTTAAGCCATGAGGTACGGATCAGGTAACGCATGCATATTTGGAATTAAACAGGCCAAGAAAAGAGGATATTCAACAACAACCAAACTCGAAACAACGATTTCAAACTAAATAGCATAAATCTGAAATGGTTATTATACCTTTGACGTATGCATTTTAGAGATCTAAACTAAATCAAGAACAACAAACACATGTATTAAACAGTGAGGCATGCGATTTCATTTTTCTAAAAGTGAAGAAACATCAGAAAAGAAAAGATAGGGGGGAAGGGATACCCGCAGGGTGCTGACAGATTTCGGCAGAATCAACAACTCTCACCAAGAGCTGTTGACTCATGTAGCTTTGAACCATTGACTGTTTTGAATCGACTTGGTAATAGGAAACCAAGTTTTTTGCCTTTTCTTAGATCTGAAATCGAAGGGGTTCGGGTGGGTTTTTAGGGAAACTGATGGTGGGATGGGGTTAAAGGTGAGGAGAGGATCGTCTGGTAAGGATTTGGGGGCATTTGGTTGAGTTCCGGTGGCCGGAAGGTGGTGGGAGTCTGAGGGCGGCTAGGGTTTCTTTTAGAGAGAAGAGAGAGAGAGAGAGACGGACGAAGGGGAGGGGGTTAGACTTTCTGAGTGAATGGGGGAGGGTAGGGTTTAGTTTGGACATTTATATAGTTAGGGATTGGGTAGTTCTCAGCCGTAGGATTTGGAAAGATCAACGGCTGAGATTGATCTTGACTTAAACGGGGTCGTTTTGGTGGTGTAGGGGCAGGCCGGGTTGTGGGGTGTTTGGGCCTGGATCGATGCGGGTAATGAGAGGGATTTTGGGCTGGTCCGGATTTGGTGTTAGGGAGAAGGGAGTTTGGGCCTGGGTAATTTGGCCCACGTCCGATTTTAAACCTATTTTAACTCTAACACTTAATAAAAAATGTAGTGATTAATTCTAACTTAGTTTTTTTCTAATTATAAATTAATTAAGAGTAATATCATTTAATTTAATACTCATATCATTAAAGGAACAAATTTCACAATTTTGTTAGAAAAAATAAATAAATTAATCATTAAATCTACATTGTGTCAAATAATCAATATTTTTATTGTTATTTATTTCAATCGATTACAAGTAATATATTAATTAACTCTAGTTTAAATTTTAATTAATGAGTAAATTAAAGGTTGAAAGTTCTAGTTAAAAAAAAGTGATTATTTGAAGAATAATTTTCCGTAATTTTCCAATAAAAAATGATTGAAGTCATGAAACTTTAAATCATTTATGAATTTTAAAAGACAAATTATGATTTATGTAATGCAAATAATTCACACACAGACATTGAGATTCAACAAAGGTTTTTAATCATTAATTAATTTGTTGAATTTTGTAGGAATATATAGTAGGTTAAAAATGACATGCTCACAACGCCACTTCAGAGGATCCCCAAGAGTACCTTGATAGTTGCCATGAGGTTCTTCGGAACATTGGTATACTGGAGACCAATGGGGTCAACTTTTCTATTTTCCAGATGATTGGTTCAGCCAAGAAATGGTGGAGAGATTATTTATTGGATAGACCAGCTGGGTCGCTTGCTCTTACTTGGGATCAGTTCTCAAATCTCTTCTGGGAGAATTTTTTGACTATCACTTCGAGAGAGGAGCGCCGCCGTTAGTTTGAGCGTCTCCAGCAGGGCAGCATGACTGTTACTCAGTACGAAACCCGGTTCTTGGATTGGCCTGTCATGCTATTCTTCTGCTCCCCACAGAGAGAGAGAGAGAGAGAGAGAGAGAGAGAGAGAGTTAGGAGATTTATTGAGGGTCTTGCTCAGCCTATCAGTTTAAAGATGGCTAAGGAGACGGGGAGCGAGATCTCTTTCCAGGATGCGACCAATGTGGCCCGGCGAGTTGAGATAGTTCTTGGATTGGGAGGTCAGGGGTCAGACGAGAGACATCGCCATTCCGGTGGATTCAGCGGTGCCTCATCTGGAAGTGGGGGTCCTTATGGTAGACGCCATCCTTCAGGCATCCCTTGGTGCCCCAGGTGGTCGTGGCCCTTATATGCCTTATTCTGATCAACCAGCTCCTATCAGTGCGCCTCCTCTTCAGAGTTTTCAGGTTGGTTTTTTAGGTCGACAGGGTCAGTTTGCCGGCCAGAAGTCCCAACTGCCGAGGTCATGTTATACTTGTGGTGACCCGAGGCACATTGCTAGGTATTGCCCTCATGCGTCGAGTAGTTCTCAATACCAGAGTTCTCGTGCCATGGTTCTGGCACCAGCTGTCGCACCGCCTGCCCAGCCAGCCAGAGGTAGGGGTCAGGTAGTCAGAGGTAGGGGCCAGATTGTTAGAGGTGGAGGTCAGCCAGCTAGAGGTGGAGGCCTGCCTGTCAGAGGTCATCCCAGAGATATGGTTCAGGGTGGTGGGGCCCAGCCCCGCTGTTATGCATTCCCAACCAGACCTGAGGCTGAGTCCTCCGATGTTGTTACCACAAGTACTATTTCAGTTTGCAGTAGAGATGCTTAAGTTCTGTTTGATCCTGGGTCTACTTACTCCTATATATCATCTTATTTTGCTTCATATTTGGTTGTGCCTCGTGATTCTTTGATGCCCCTGTATATATGTCCACGCCCGTGGGGGATGCTAGTGTTGTAGATCGTGTATATTGCTCGTGTGTGGTGGTTATTGGGGGTCTTGAGACAAGTGTAGACCTTTTGCTTCTTGATATGGTTGATTTCGATGTTATATTGGGCATAGATTGGCTGTCACCTTATCACGCTATCTTGGACTGTCATGCCAAGATAGTGACCTTAGCCTTGCCGAGGTTGCCTCGATTAGAGTGTAGAGGGACTCTCTGGCCACTCTTCCAGTAGAGTTATTTCTTATATGAAGGCTCAACGTATGGTCGAGAAGGGGTGTTTGGCCTATTTGGATTACGTTCGTGATTCTAGTGCTAAGGTTCCTTCTATGGATTCTGTGCCTGTTGTTCGTGAGTTTCCTGAGGTATAACCTGCAGACCTGCCGGGGATGCCACTCGACAGGGATATTGACTTTTGCATTGATTTGGCTCCGGGCACTCAGCCTATTTCTATTCCACCATATCGGATGACCCCACCAGAGTTGAAAGAATTGAAGGAACAGTTGCAAGATTTGCTTGATAAGGGTTTAGTTAGACCTAGTGTCTCACCCTGGGGTGCACCAGTTTTGTTCGTGAAGAAGAAGGATGGATCTATGAGGATGTGTATAGATTATCATCAGTTGAACAAAGTCACTATCAAGAATAAGTATCCATTGCCGAGGATTGATGATTTGTTTTATTAGCTTCAGGGTGCCAAGGTGTTTTCGAAGATTGATTTGAGATTGGGCTACCATTGGTTGAGGATTAGGGCATCCGTTGTCCCTAAGACAGCTTTTCGGACGTGGTATGGCCACTATGAGTTTTTGGTGATGTCTTTTGGGTTGACTTATGCCCCGACAACATTTATGGACTTGATGAACCGAGTGTTCAAGCCTTACCTGGATTCCTTCGTGATTATGTTTATTAATGACATCTTGATATACTCCCGCAGTCGGAAGGAGCATGAGCAGCACCTCCGGATAGTGCTCCAGAGTTTGAGGGACAGTCAGCTGTATGCTAAATTTTCGAAGTGCGAGTTTTGGTTGGATTCAATTGCTTTATTGGGTCACGTCGTATCAGTAGAGGGTATTCAGGTGGAACCTAAGAAGATTGAGGCAGTCAAGAACTGACCTAGACCGACTTTAGCTACAGAGATCAGGAGCTTCTTGGGTTTGGCAGGTTATTACCTTCGGTTTGTGGAGGGGTTTTCATCTATAGCGGCCCCGAGGACCAGGTTGACCCAGAAGGGTGCCCCGTTCAGATGGTCGGACGAGTTTGAGGCGAGCTTTCAAAATCTCAAGACAGCCTTGACTACAACACCGGTATTGGTATTACCATCTGGTTCAGGATCTTACATGGTATATTGTGATGCCTCCCGCGTGGGGCTCGGAGCAGTATTAATGCAGGAGGGCAAGGTTATAGCATATGCGTCCCGTCAGTTTAAGGTTCATGAGAAGAATTGCCCTTTCTATGACTTAGAGTTGGCAACCATTGTTCACGCGTTGAAGATTTGGAGGCACTATCTTTATGGCGTGTCTTGTGAGGTTTTCACGGATCATCGCAGCCTTCAGTATTTGTTCAATCAAAAGGATCTCAATTTGAGGCAGAGGAGATGGTTAGAGCTATTGAAAGACTATGATGTCACTATATTGTATCATCCGGGAAAGGCCAACATGGTGGCCGACGCATTGAGTAGGAAGGCAGTGAGTATGGGAAGCCTTGCGTTCATTCTAGTCGGTGAGAGACCTCTAGCTTCAGACATTCAGACTTTGGCCAATCAGTTTGTGAGGTTGGCCAATCGGTTTGCGAGGTTGGATATTTTAGAGCCCAACCGTGTTTTAGGTTATACAATCGTTCGTTCTTCCTTGTTTGAGCGTATCAGAGATCGGTAGTATGATGACCCTCACTTGATGGTCCTTAGGGACACAGTTCGGCATGGTGGTGACAAGAAGGTTACAGTTGGAGATGACGGTGTTTTGAGGATGCATGGTCGTGTATGTGTGTGTAATGTTGATGGGCTTCGTGAGTTGATCCTTGAGGAAGCTCACAGTTTTTGGTATTCTATTCACCCGGGCGCTGCCAAGATGTACCAGAACCTGCGGCAACATTATTGGTGGAGGAGGATGAAGAAAGATATAGTTGCCTATGTGGCTCAGTCCTTGAATTGTCAGCAGGTGAAATATGAGCATCAGAGGCCCAGTGGTTTGCTTTAGCAGATGGAGATTCCTGAGTGGAAGTGGGAGCATATCACTATGGACTTTGTTGTTGGACTCCCATGGACTCAGAGGAAGTTCGACACTGTGTGGGTTATTTTGGATAGTATGACTAAGCAAACACATTTCATTCCTGTAGCAGTTTCCTATTCCTCGGAGCGGTTAGCAGAGATTTATATTCGGGAGATCGTCCGTCTTCATGGTGTGCCCATGTCTATCATTTCTGATCGAGGTATGCAGTTTACCTCGCACTTTTGGAGAGCAGTACAACGTGAGTTGGGTACGCGGGTTGAGTTGAGCACAACATTCCATCCTCAGACAGACGGGTAGTTCGAGCGTACTATTCAGATTTTGGAGGATATGCTCCGCACTTGTGTTATGGCCTTCAGAGGATCGTGGGATCAGTTCTTTCCCCTTGTAGAGTTTGCCTACAATAATAGTTACCAGTCGATCATTCAGATGGCTCCCTATGAGGCATTATATGATAGACGGTGTATGTCACCAGTTGGGTGGTTTGAGCCGGGGGAGGCTCAATTGCTGGGTACAGATTTAGTATAGGAGGCCTTGGACAAGGTGAAGATTATTCAGAATCGCCTTCGTACAGCTCAGTTCATGCAGAAGAGTTATTCTGACCGTAGAGTTCGTGATGTGGTATTCATGATCGGGGAGAGAGTATTAGTTCGGGTATCTCCCATGAAGGGTGTAATGAGGTTTGGGAAGAAGAGCAAATTGACCCCTAGGTATAACGGGCCTTTTGAGATTCTTGATAGAGTGGGAGAGGTGTCTTATAGATTTGTGTTACCTCCAGGGTTATCATCAGTTGATCCAGTATTCCATGTGTCCATGCTCCGGAAGTATCATGGTGACTCGTCCCTCGTGTTAGATTTCAGCTCTGTCCAGTTGGACAATGATTTGACTAGTGAGGAGGATCCGGTAGCCATTCTAGACCGGCAGGTTCGACAGTTGAGGTCGAAGAGTTATCCATCAGTTCGAGTGCAGTGTAGAGGTCATCCTATTGAGGCATCTACTTGGGAGCCCGAGTCGGACATGCAGAGTAGATATCCCCACTTGTTCGCCAGTTTAGGTACCTTTCTATGTCCGTTCGAGGACGAATGTTTGTTTTAGAGGTGGAGATTGTGATGACCCAAGGGGTCATCTTTTGTTTTGGGACTTTATTCCATGCTCGTTAGCCTTACAATTCTTATATTTACCCTCCTCGATTTGCGTGCAAAGTACGAACGTAATTTCAGAAAGCCTTTATGTGGAAAATAGGAGAAATAATAATTTCTAGAATTTAAAAGTGATTTTAGTTGACTTTGGTCAAATTTTTGAGTAAACTGACATGGACCCGTGTTCCGACAGTTCTGGAACGTCTGTAGTAAAATATGGGACTTGGGCGTATGCCTGAAATCAAATTTCGAGGTCCCTGGCTCGAGAAATGAATTTTTGATGAAAATTGTAAGACTGAAATTCTAAGGATCTAAAGAAATTGATTAATGTTTGATCTCGTTGGTATCGTGCCCGTATTTTGGTTCTGGAGCCTGGTACAGGTTTAATATAATATATCAAACTTATCTGTGGAATTTGGTGAGAAACGAAATTTATTTGACGTGATTCGGACCTTCGATTGAGGAAATAGGAAATTTAAAGTGTTCTTGATAATTTTATGAGGTTTGATGCTAAATTTGTAGTTCGAGGGATTATTTTGGCGATTTGATCGCACGAGTAAGTCTGTATGATGTTTTTGGACTTGTGTGCATGTTTGGTTTGGAGCCTCGAGAGCTCGGGTGCTATTCGGGCGATACGCGAGTTGAGTTAAAACTCAACCAAGGCTGCCGGTGCACCAGATCTAGTGTGCCTGCACCTGCGTGCCTATGGTCGCAGGTGCGAGCGACAACCCTCTTCTTCGATCTCCGGCGGTGAGGAATCCTCATCGCAGGAGCGGGACCGCAGAAGCGAAACCCCATCCGCAGGTGCGGGCCCAATGGCCTAGTCCCTTTCCGCAGAAGCGGAAGCCTTATCCGCACGTGCGGATTCGCAGATGCGACCCAAGCATCGCAGGTGCGAAGGTCGGGCAGTGAATTCATTTATTTCGAACTCAAGCCCTTTTCTTCTTATTTTCAAAGGGATAGGATACCTAGGGCGATTTCTCTAAGGCGATTTCTTCCCCAAAACATAGGTAAGTGTTCCTTAACTTGTTTCCTTCAATCTTTTACTTCTTTTACAAGGATTGAACCTAGAATCTAAGAGTTTTATGGTAGAAATTGGGGGTTTGGGTAGAATTAGGGATTTTTGGAAATTGGAAATTGGACCTCAATTTGGGGTCGGATTTCAAAACTAATTGCATATTCGGGCTCGAGGGTGAATGGGTAAACGGATTTTGGTTCAAATTTTGAGTTTTGACCAAACAGGCTCGGGGTCCGTTTTTGAATTCTTTTGGGAGTTTTCGGGAAAATCAGTAATTATTCATTAAAGATGATTCCTTTAGCGATAATTGATGGTATTGAGCTCATTATGACTAGATACGAGTGGGTTGGAGGTGAATTCTAAAGCAAAAGTAGTACTTGAGTAGTGAGTGGCCTACGAATCAAGGTAAGTGTTGTGTCTAACTTTTGCTTGAGGGAATAGGTATTATGTGTTTATTTGCTACATGTTTAGTTGTTGAATACGATGTATAGGTGAAGTGACGAGCATCTATGAGTTGTTGTCAAGTCATAGCATGCGAGTGAAATTCTATCCTTTATAAATTTTGCAGTCTTAAAATCCTATTATCCATGCTTATTGTTCTTATTTAAATGTTGGGAGACTTAAATCCGGTTCCTCCCAGGTGTGCTAAAGTTGTGAATATTGATTCAAAGTTGAGATTTAAATTGTGATATTAAGCATTGATGAAATACTGATTTCTATGTGACACCCCTATCTATTCGTTGTTATTGATTCTGTGATTTGTGAGCAAGAGTGTAAAACATGAAGGGTGATGCCGTGCATGATTTATTTATATCGTGAGGAAGAGGGTAAAGCACGAAGGGTGATGTCGGGCCATTATATGTGAGTGTTAATGCACGAAGGGTGATGTCGTTCCATGATATGAGAGTGATAAAGCACGAAGGGTGATGCCGTGTATATTGTTAGAGGTTTAATGCACGAAAGGGTGATGTCGTGCCGTTCTATCTATATATTGGTGAGGTTGAGAGTAAAAGCACGAAGGGTGATGCCGTGCAGTTTCCCTTTATTGTTTTAATTGCTTAATTTAATTGAGGATCTCTGTTTAAATTGTGCCTTTTATTGTTTTTCATTCCTTATATTGTGATTCCCCATTAAATATACCCTTCCCGTTATTCCTGCTTTAGTTTTTTGTTTATCGTTGTTGCCATTAGCATGATTATACTGTTCGAATTTTATGTGGTGTCCTGTCCTATCCTCGTCACTACTTCGCCGAGGTTAGGCTCGATACTTACCGGTACATGGGGTTGGTTGTACTGTTGCTTCACTCTGCACTTTCTGTGCAGATCCAGGTATCGGTTCGAGCTGACTCTGAGATCGTAGTTGGCATTGCGTAGGAGACCCTCGGTAGATCTGCCGATGTCCGCAGATTCCTGGAGTCCCCTCCTTGATTTTCATTTACTGTTTTCTTTAGTTTCACAAAAAGTTGTATTTCTTTATTTCAACGAAATTTTTGTAGTTATTCTTAATAGTCCGTGAATTGTGACACCAGACCCAGGGTAGCTAGACATATAGATTTCACATGCCCAGTATTATCATGAAAGTTTCGTTTCTTACTTTAATTATTATGTTTTGAGTTGTTCTGGTTCTAGTATTTTGTAAGGTTATTATATTTCAAACTTCTAATGTTGGCTTGCCTAGCAAGTGCAGCGTTAGGCGCCATCACGGTCCCGACGGTGGGAATTTGGGTCGTGGCATATTTCTTCTAAGAGAGGAGTCATTTCTATGTCACCAAAGCGGAAGACAACTCTTTTCTCATCCCAAAACATAGTGGTAGCCTCAATCAATGCATTATTTGGCCGAATATCCAATAAAGAAGGTAAATTTCTGAGGACCCTTTTCACATGATTCTTGTCACTAGGTGAGAGGTTCTTCCACCAATCAAGCAGAAAAGGTGGGATATTTCTAACCATGCCGAACCTGGGGACTTCGTGCCTCATATTCTGCAAAACAAATAGAGTTAGCCCTTTCCCCCTCTAGATCTGACTATTTACACATTAATATCAACATACCGACATGTTTTCTCCAAGTAATGCACATAATGTGATGGTGTCCATTGGGATTATGGAAATCCCGTCGGACTTTGGACAAGGCTTATCTTAGCGGATTATCATGTGGACAACGTTCTAACCCATACTAGGTTTGACATGATGCATGCACAGTTGATATTGGAGCGAGGTTTCTAGAAGGGTCTAGGCTGGTACTCTCAAGTGGACAACTTGAGAGGGAAAGGCACAGAACCGTCGACTACACCGCTGATCGACTAGTTTACCACAAATAAGATTTTCCAATTTTAAAGGGTAATTTTGGAAGAGCGCAGACACTCATCAAGTGCCACTATGGTATTAGTTCCGCACGAATGGAATATGATGTGGATCATGCTTTATGCAAGGATAATAACACATTGCCAAGTATTTGAATGATAAATATGTGAAAGCAATAAATGTAGTATTAAGATAAAACATAAAGGACATAAAAAGAAAAACAAAAGAAGAAGTTAGTTCGTGGAATATAATAAAGTAAGCAAGGGAGTAGGGGTGGGAGAGACATGATGTAGCAATTTTAAAACCAATGAAGGGAATTTTAGAGCAAATAAGGATGAATAGGAAAATGAATAGGCATGGTATAACCAATTTAAGCAAGGAAGGGTGGAGAAGGAAAGGGATTTGCACATTACAACGAATTCAAATAAAGGGAGAATAGGGGAGGGATGTGCATGTAAAAATGAATTAGACAAATAAAAGGAAAATATGAGAGGGATGTGCATGTAGAATCAAATAAAAAGGAAGAGGGAAGCACATTTTATCAAAAGAAGACTAATCCATATAAGCCAAATTCAATATGGTAAGAGCCTAATTGTAAATCCCCAGCAGATTCGCCATGTTGTCGCGCCCCTTTTTCTCGCGAAATCGGGTTTTGACACATGAAAACTCTTTTAAGGAGGTATTAAAAGAGAAGAGTCTCCACCTAACGATTTTTAAGGTGCATTAGAGCACCTACTTTGCAAATGACTCCGGTTCAACTAGTTTACATCACCAAAGATCGGGTAAGGGCTCGAAATTACCTCGAAGATAAGGTGTTAGGCACTCTTCGAGGTCCACAACTATGGGTCTCGGCTGAACTTAAATTATATGGATTAGTCAAATAAATGAAGAGAGCACAAAGTTTGAGAATTTTATTAAAAAGATTTGAATAGATGAGTACAACTACTTGATTCTAACAGAAGAGAAAGAAGATTGGGGGGAGGGGGGGGGGTCCTATGTTTTTTAGCCTAAAAGTTCACCCTGTGCAACATAAATAATGTTTCATAAATCCCTCGAGATGGGTACTCATATTATTCAACGGGCACAGAATATCATCTCCTACTATCCGATTACTATATTAAAGTTGTTTCCCTTAGAGCGCTCTAATTCAATTCTAGGTCGTGCCCTACGCGTGCACTACCCGTCCCATACATATGGTCCTTGAGGTTTTGGACCTCTATTTGGATAGTTCTAAACCTTACCTAGGCTGCTAAAAAATGTAAAAAAACTAGGCGACAAACAAAACATCTAAGGACTTCACATAGGTGCAGTTAAAGGCTCACATTAACCTCCACAGTTAGGCAGCAAGCGCAAACATATATACTAGTTAGGAATTGGCAGAATCCGGAATCTTAAACCTATAGACATGCTTTCTAGGCGATCAAAGTGTGCAGGATATTGCTTACATGCCAAATTATGCAAGTATTGCAAGCTGGTTATTGAAAGTTTTAAATTGCTAATCCTATATGTATTATGCTCACGCGATCTATGCAATTGTGCATAGCAGAATCTACTGGGAAGAGTCCCAGAATTATCTAGATTTTCCTAACAATGACGCTCGAAAACTGTGTTTAAGTAGTCAAATATTAACCAATTAACAAACAATTGTTCCCTGTAGGCAGGATCCCTAACAATTGAGGATTAGAACTCACCTTATTTATATGGTCTTATAAGCAGGATTTCTTGTGATTAATGCGATACAGTAACGAATGAAATGATAAAAATACTATAGTCATAATTTCTAGTGAATGACTGAAGCGAATTGAAGGAAAATCCATTGACATTTGTTCCTATAAGCAGGTTTATAATGTGTTTGAAAGTAGTCATGCAGATTGAAGGAGTGTTTAATTCCTATAGGCATGCTGTTTATAAACATGTAGCAGTAGACACAGTATTTGAACTCATGATTAATGGTAAACAAGTAGTGGATATGTGCTTCTCCTAATGTCATGATCTCTATAGTGCTCATGTAATCGAACAACACATATAGCAAACACATTATTAAGTCCTATAGGCATGTTATCTACCTATTTCATGTAGATATTAAACTCTACCCATTCTCTTTTTACTAACACCCCAATTGTTTATACAAAGGTTATAACAGGCCCAATAATGAGTAAAAGTATGAATGTTACATAACAGTGATAATAGGCCCACAGTGGGTCCAAATAAAATAAATACCCAGCATTGCATGGGCCTTCAATAACTCTTACACAGCATACCCAGGCCTTCAACAAAGAGCCACATTCAATACACGATCTCAGGGATCCATAGATGAGTTCAAACCAATTTACTTAACCGCATCATTAAGTATTACATCACTTGAAACAGCCAATTCAGATACACAACACATAACAGGGGAAATTGAGTGAATAGGAACAGTTCCATACAGCTGTGACTAGTATATAAAGAACAATCAATTAGACGCAAGACTCAACACTGAAGGATTCATTCAAAGTGGGGGTGGTTTCCATAGAGTTGTGGTGGTATCCCAAGCAAGGTATGAAGCAATACTATAACTAACAATATATAGTCACAATAGTCAGATTCATATCAATATAGGCACGCATTGAATCTCAAAACTGAAACATATTCATATGCTAGAGGTACAGAACTTATTCCAGAAAACAAAAAACCAACATAGAAATGCAGGCCATAACGGAGAACACATACTAGCCTAACACAAGCTAAGGACAAAGCAGTAAGCTATCTCATACGTTCAACTATCATAGATTGGTAAAGGAGTATTGAGCATAATCATAATAGTGCAATATCATGGATGCTCATTTAATTCAAACACATATAGGTATGCAAAACGAAAGAAAGAAAGAAATTTAACAATGCAAGGGTTAAAAAACACCAACCAACAGCAAAATTATACGGGCAAAAGAGTAGTAAAGAGTTAATAGCAAGAACCCCAGGTCTCCAATGCTTCAGAGTTCAAAAGAGCCTCGAGAAAGGGCTCCGAGTAGTGCTTGCACCGGAGGAGGTTGTTTAATGGCCTTGGCTTTAAGCTGACCCAGAATTCAATAATTTTAGAAAATATTCGAGTGTAATAGAGTGAGTGAGTGAGTGAAAGAGGGGAATAGTGAGAATAATAGCTGTGATTAGGTGATCAAAAGTCTGTCCAAGGGGATTTAGGGGAGGGGTTTATATAGTAGTTAAATATTAACACATAAAATAAGGAAAAATAGTAGATTAAACACAAAATAAGGAAAATATGGCATACAAAATCAATTAGAATCAGTTTTAGGGAAAATCCAGGAAACCCTAATTTAGACGAGGAACAAAAATGGCAAAAATCTCATTGAATCGAAGCCATGGGGTCTGATAGTTAGGTATCAGGTCAGCAACATGAAGATGATAAAGAATCGGAATCAAAAGAACACCTATGACTCTGCTTCCATAAATAATCAAGTACCCAGTACTTGTAGCATTCAAAAGATGGTACGTAACTCCACGTATGCAAGAAAAGAAAGGAATCATGGATGATTTCCATGTAAGGTCAGATTGGGGCTGGGATTTGAGTGAGGACGACTAGGGTTTAGGTTTGAGAGATGAGAGCGTGTGAGGATACAAAGGCGGCGGGTTGGTAGGAAATGGGCTAGGGTTTTGGGTAAGGGGTAATATAAAGAACGGGTAGGTTAATTACAGGTCGTTGATCATTTGATATCAACGACCAGGATCGCAAGGGGAATTGGGCGGATTATTTGAAACGGGTTTCGTCTGAGTTATAATTAGAGGGGCCGTTTGGTCTTGGGCCAGGGGATTGGGCTAAGGATATTGGGTCAAATTGGTACAAAAAATTAGTTTAAAGCTAAGCTATTATTTAAATACATAAAATAATTTATAAAAATGCTTGATAAATAAGTAAAAATATTATTTATACACTGAAATGCTTACAAAATGATAATTTAGTATTATAAAAATATAAAATACTATTTTAACACAAATAATATAAATAAAGAGAATTTCTGTACGAGTATGGGCTATTACTACATGAAAATAGCTTTAAAATAGTAATGTAATTATATAAAATTAGGTAAAAATATCTGAAAGATTTATTATAGATTCAAATAATAATTTTAGGTAACCAAGTCATCACAAAATAATTTAAAGGAGTAATTAATAATTATTCAAGTAATTTAAATACATGAAAATTAATTTAAAAGCTCTAAAAATTATGAAAAATTATAGAAAATGCTCGTATAGGTTTGTATGCAAAATAATGATGCAAAAATGATGTTTTGAAAGTATATATACTATTTGAGAAAATATGAAGAAAAAATTGAGTATCAACAACGACGTGACGAGAGTCCGTGCATAACTACTATTCATGTTTATATCCAGGTAGATTTAAGTCTACACCATGATTTGTTTGTATCGTTATTTTATTACACTTTCTACTTGTTGGTTTTCTTAAAGTGAAGGATGAGAATTTCGCTATGTTAAAAGTTACGAGTTGAATTTCCTGTTTATGAAAGATTTTGAGGAATATTATGATAAATTGTGAATTCTTATGTGCAACCGCTTTGCAAATATATTCCGCGAGCGGAGTAAACCTTCCACTACTCTCATGTGAGCAGGCCGTTCGCCTCGACAGGATTTATGGATATATATTATATGGTTCGGTCCATTCGAACCTCGACAATGCATAGTATATTATTACGTATAGTTGGATCGAGCTGTACGTCCTCGGCATAACTCATGCGTAGTGGTACCGAAATCCCTTTTTATATTTAATAATGTTTCACAGACTTGAAAGGTGGAAGGACTAGATGATTGAAATGATTTGCTTCTCATTTGAAAGAATAATTTGTGTACTTATTTCATGTTGAAACCTATTATCATTGTATAATTTCATGCTTAATTAGAATTTCATTTTATAATATTTTTGGCCTTTAGTAAGTGTCAAAGTTGACCCCTCGTCACTACTTTTTCGAGGTTAGACTAGATACTTACTGGGTATATGTTGTTTATGTACTCACGCTACACTTCTGCACTTGAATGTGCATGATCTGAGGTAGGTGCATCTGGTTATCAGTCTTGCGCGCACACTTGACTTGGGTTCAGAGACTTTCCGGTGAGTTGCTTTTCGAGCCATTTTGCAGCAGCTGGAGTCTTTTCTTTGTTTCATTTCTATCTATTTCTTTACTAGACATTAGAGTAGTATTCTTTTATATATTCTACTAGACTGCCCACATACTTGTGACACCAAGTCTTGGCACACACACTAGTAGACTTATGATTTTTTTTGGGGATTGTTACCTAATTTCGATTTGCACTTAATTGCTACTATTTAATCATGCTTCAAAGTGTAAATTTCTAAACCTTTTTAACAAATGAGAAAGTGTTATCCATTTAGTAAACTATTTAAACGGGAAATCACTGGTCTAATTATGTTGGCTTGTCTAATGACGGTGTTGGGTGCCATTACGGCCTATTTGTCACGACCGAAAATCCATAAGGTCGTGATGGCGCCGCACATTATTGTCGGGCAAGCCAATCATTAATTAATCGATATAAATTCCTGTTTTAACATTTATGAAAATAATTTCATTTCACTTTATTATATAATAACTAAATAAAATCCGTCAAGTAAATGCAATGGTTTAAATATTCCAGTTTAGCAATTATATCCTAAACACACCCCAGAACCCGGTGTCACGAGTACATGAGCAATTTCTATGAATTTATACAATCATCAAAAAGCTTGTCCGAAATACAAATTGGACAAAGAATTTAAAATAAAGATAAATACAGTACGAGGGAGACTCTGTCAGCTGCAGATCGCCTCCAGATGGTGCAGCTCGCCTAAGTCTCCAAACTAGCCATGTCACTATGAAAGAACACGTGCAATAAAAACAAAAAGTGTAGCATGAGTACAAAAACAACGTGTACTCAATAAGTCGCCTGCCTAACCTCAGAGAGGTAGTGACGAGAGGTCGAATTAGACACTCACTAGGGTCCAACAATTTATTTAACAGCATATGACGAAACACGGTAGGCATGTAAAGGTAGTAAAGCAGCAAATATATAAGACACTGAAATCAAAGTAAATACTGGAAGTAAACAAACAGTTACCACTTTCTCATTTCCCCCCAAATATCTTAAATAAACAATTACTTCTTTATTTTTCCCCAAAAATCTTATCACTTCAAAATCCATCAAAGAAACATTTAACAACTTAGCATGCGCATCTGGGATAAGGACAACCGGCCTGAGCCATCAAAATAATCATCTCTGTGCACTGCCGAGGGTCGAACGGCCCGTACCACAAGTGAACCTTTCAATAAAATAATCATGTCTATGCACTGTCGAGGGTCGAACGGCCCAAACCATAAGTGAATTTTAAATCCGCCGTGGCGTACGGCCCGCCCAATAAGAGTGGGGGAAATAACACTCCGCTCGCGGAATGTAAATTGTGAAGAGGTCACATGCAGTAATGTACAATCAACAGTCCACTCCGACTACGTTGGGAAAAAAATGCTAGAGTAAATGACAGATTTCTCTTTTAAAAACCACAAAATAGTGTTTAAATCCTTTCTCGAAATTCATTTGTCAAGTCTAATAATATTCAATAATATCACCTTATCAAGTATACAATTATCCACTGAGGAAAACAATTCTCTTTCCAGCTGATTAAGAAAATGAACTCTAGTCTTCTTTAGATATTAAATTACGGTTTCGATTATATTAGCAGTCAAATAATACAGGCAGGATCACAGGCACAACACATAAGGCATGCTAGTGGGTCCTAGACTACCCGGACATGGCACAATAGTAGCTACACACAGACTCCCGTCACCTCGTGCGTACGTAGCCCCCGACGATAATAGCACATACTAAATTAGATTTCCTAGGGGGACAATTCCCCCTCACAAAGTTAGAAAGGAGACTTACCTCGCTCCGAAGTCCCATAACCGGCTTCCAAGCCCTTTCGACGACTCCCATGGATGCACAACGCCCCAAAACTACCACATAACGGGAAAAGCAATGAAAATTCATCCTAATACTCACAACAAATTCAGATTATATACTTTCGTAACTCCGATCGGTGAATTGACCAAAATGCCCTCAGGCCCACGTGCCCGGAATCCGAAATTTCTCGAAGATATATTCTACCCATAGCCTTATTAACTTAAATATACAATTTACTCTAAATTCCATGCTCAATTTCCTGGTTAAAAATCCAATTACAAATTCTAGGTTTCTTTAAGAATTTTTTCCCAATTTTCCTACAAGTTCTCATGTAAAATCCCATGTAATAACCTTGTATTTGACTTAGAAATATGAAGGAATTACTTACCTAACATTGCATGAAGAAATCCTCTCTCTAAAACCTCCCAAGATCGTCCAAACCAAAAGAAAATGGAAAGAAATGACCAACAATCTCGGTTTTAAAACATTCTGCCCAGGCCATTTTTCGCACCTGCGATCCAATTCTCACACCTGTGATTCCGTAGGTGCGACAAAACCTCCGCGCCTGCGGATTTCCTCAGCTCAAGCTAACTTCGCACCTGCGCCCCACGCCAGAACACCACCTCTTCGCACCTGCGGTGCCATAGCCGCACCTGCGGCCCAAGCCTCGCAGGTGCGGTCACACCAGATGACATCAGCCTCAGCCTTCTTCAAACTCTCAAGCTTGATCCGCTAACCACCCGGAATCCACCCGAGGCCCCTGGGACCCCGTCCAATTATACCAACCTATTCCAAAACATAATGCAGACTTGCTCGAGGCCTCAAATCACATCAAACAACATCGAAACCATGAATCGCACCCAAATCCCAACTTTATGAACTTAGAAATTTCCAACTTCTACATCCGATGTCGAAACCTATCAAATCACGTCCGAATGACCCCAAATTTTGCACACAAGTCATATTCGACATTACGAACCTGCTCCAACTTCCGGAATAGTATTCCGACCTCGATATCAAAATTTCCACTTCCGGTTGGATTTCTCAAAATCCATCAAATTTCTATCTTTAGCCAAATGACTTCAAAATGACCTACGGACATACAAATTCAATTCCGATCGCGCTCCCAACTCCAGAATCACCATACGGAGCTATTCCCAGGCTTGGAATCCTAAACGGACATCAATCATACTGAAATGCCTTACAGCCCAAATTTATGAAATTCTTCTAAAATGCTATCTTCCATAATATACGCCGAAACGCTCCCGGGTTATCCAAAACCCGATCCGTACATACTCCCAAGTTCGAAATCATCATACGAACCTGCAGGAACCTTCAAATTCTGATTCGGAGATCTTTTACTCAAAATTCCAATCTTAGTTGATTCTTCCAACTTTAGGCTTCCGAATTGAGAATTTTCTTTCCAAATCAACTCCAAACTTCCCGAAATTCAATTCCAACCACACCCACGTGTCATAATACCTTAAACGAAAGCTGATCACAACCTCAAACCGCTAAACGACGTGCTAGAGCTCAAAACGACCGGTCGGGTCGTTACATTCTCCCCACTTAAACAGACGTTCTTCCTCGAACGTGCTAAGAACTGCTCTGGAGTTATCTGGAATCACTGTTTAACATTTCGAGCACCTTCCCGTGCTACCACAACCCGATTGAGTACATTATCTTGATCAAATATGAAGATTTCTTTTTTTATCCATATAATAAGCCCAGAACCTAGTTCCAACACTTGAAATTCTCTGCCAGGCCTAGTTCCAATATATAAACACCGTATCAACTACCACACGACATACCAGAACATGACTACATGTCTTTGTTGAATCAGCACCATGCACCGCATAACTCATCTTCTAGCCACAATGACACTCCCTGAACCTAAATAGCCAAAATTCCACGAATCTGACGCTCCCAATGCACCTCATGGTATATATATGTCCATCCTGCTATGATGCTGACGATACCACCACAATGGAGGAGATGTGTAGAAATTCATACCCAATAGTAGAGTTAACAAATCATTGAATACCTCATCTTGACTAGAATCATCACCTCATTATAAACCTGAATAATGGTATTTGTTCTTTAATATACACTTCACATAACCTTATCGCACTGATCCTTGACCCGATAATCTCGTCTCACCCAGTATGAACTGCTCAGACAACAAATCACCCCAAACATGACCAACAGCCTCACATGATACCACATCGCGCCAATAGGCCATAAATCGAACACGATAGATAAGAAATGACTCAGGAAGGGACTATTCATTTCACGCAACTAATATGAACTTTTCTCAGAAAATAGGAAGTAAAACATAAGAAAAATAAATATATATTAACCCTTCTCATATCACACTGTTGCGGCGTGCAACCCGATCCAAATAACATACTCGTGTCGGCGTGCCACCCGATCCCATCATAAAGCTCACATAAGGAAATATACACGGAGTTGAATTGCTCATTATTACACATTACTGAATATCAGTCACAAGCACGCTAACTGCATAATACCATCCTGGGGAGACTGATAAGTGCAAAACTCAAGCACAACTGAGGTGCGATATATATATATATATATACACTCTGGATCTCAAGAGCTATCCTGCTCACATAACATCACTTTTACACGGGACCTCAATGCATATGAAATTATCAAGCCGTTTTACAACTCACACGGAAAAATCAATATTACCTGAATTTGACGAAGACGGGACAACACCTGATATCCCAACACCCCTCCTTGAGGAGCGCTATACTAAAATGAACATATCTGCCTCACATGAAGCCCATAATCATATTTAGATCCACCCACAAACATCGAGTCTACCTTGCTCGGACCAAACTAGGCTAATATCCTCACTTGGGTCCATATTAACCCACTTCCCCTCTCAATACGCAAGAACAATCATCATAGCCGGGGCAACCACCCCACAATCCACAATCAAATGGACCAAACGCCTTCCAGGCATAGACTCTCAAATAAGCAATATTGCACCTCTTATACTTGGTCCAAATCTTCAATCTATCAGGTGACTACATGTCACACTTATACAATCTTCTCGTGGTTACGCTCCCACGACCTTCCACACCAGGTAGCAAGTCTGCACATCCACCACTGGCCATACTAACGCTGTAAGACAAATCAAGAACCCATAACCAGGGTACAAAGCCTCTTCCACCGAATATCGATCTCAGGTGACACTGAAGATAACACCATCTTACTCTGAACTTCCAAATCACTTTTTCTTGCTCATCCGAGCTCATGACACCCTTGTTAACACTAAACCGCAAATATCGATTATTACTCCCAGTTACATACTGCTTACCGTACCTAACATGCCAATATGAGGTAGCGCAAGAATTCCATCATAACTTCTGAACCACGAATAGGGTGAACACTCATCATATAGAGACCTTTTACTTAACTCAATTCAAGAGTACTATCTCAACACACGAGTGAATTCTCACAATCACCCAACATGCAAATCCTGAAGTAGTAGTTTATACCACCATAACCCTTCCGGGATCCGCCTATACCTGATAGGCCATAGCACTCAAATGCTCACACATGAAATCCATTACGATGGCCGACAAGACCCGCACACACCGGCACAAACCACATGCATAACTTAATCACATCGAAGGAATTGATCGCTGTCGTACATGTGCCATTTCAACCATGGCTAATAAATCTATCTTCTTTTAATCATCTTCAATTACCTCAGGAATAATAGCAACTTCCTTCAACTCATAGCAAACTCAACCCTAACTCATCCCGAGTGACCTTGATTCACGAGACCATGCTGCCTAAATCCTGCAACCCGTCTCGTACCCTCTTGATAGTCTTTCTACAACCCGGAGTTTATTTCTCTCACCCCTCCAATACTATGCTGCATGCCGAAACATATCATAGAACACTCCAACCATCTTCCTTTTTCTCAGAAATTACTCTGCAAAAGCTCGATTCTCGATCATACTGCTGCCTGAAGCCCTTAAAGATCGCATTCTTAACTTTTGAACTCACTAGGACCGCTATTGAGAGTCACCCACTCTGACTGGTCCCAAATACAATCAACTCCAAGGCTCTCCTAGCACATGAACACTATTTTCAATAAGACGCGTGGCCGAGTCACTATCCTTACAACTCGCCTATGCCTTAAGCATAAATTCTGAATCTTCCAAAGCCTAACCCCGGTCCGACGGGGCCAACTTTTGCACACATTCATCAAATCCCCTGCATAATCACCATTTTACTCCTTTCCCTTAGCTGTAATAACTTGACAATACACCGACAATCCACAACCCTGTGATAACTCAATCCTGCAACCTAACTGCAGATGGTGAAACTCCCCCACTTAGCCCGATGCTACTCCTTGCACCACTCTAGACCCTGCCGAGATCCTTTCTCCTTTGATAACACGATCTTAATCAACCAATTCGTCCAATCCTTCCAAATTCTCTTGCTAGAACTCCCTAAATACTCAAATTCTCTAGCATCATTCACACATTCTGCCTCCTACAGAATAGCCACTAGAACCCCTCACAGAGATCTGACAACCATGCCACCGCTATCCTATTCACAGGAGATAACCTACATGTGGAAATCACCAATTGAAACCTTCCAACGACGCCGTACTGCACACCCTCTACAACATCAATATCCTATCCCAAGCCTGCTTCATTTACCAACTTTTCTAGTTCGTCCTCTCCCCATGGACATCCTTTAAATGCGCGACAATATCATCACATTCCAAGCTATGATGCCGCTCCCCCACTTTGCAACTGCTCGACTTCCGCTTCTTACACCTGGCCTCCTAGAAATGGAACCACCGCCTAGCCTCACTTCAGGATCATTCTCTGTAGCTCTCAAACAAGCAGATCACCACGACTTTAAGCTCTCCGAAGATCATCTTTCTCAAGCTGCCTTAATTATCAACACTTATCCAATACTGAACCACCGCACCTCACGGTCTCTGCCAACTTCATTCTTCAATACTTCTTCTCAATACTCTGACCCCACGCAACCAAAGAAACCATAGCACCAACAAACTTAACACATTCCATTCGATCAATGACGACAACTTCACGTCACAGGTGCATATCCTACCTCACTTGAAGACACCAAGTCTTACTACTTTATCAACCCCAACCAGACCATTCATAATCCAAATGTCTTTCCTCTGCCGGAACTAGAATACCGAAATCTTGAAATCACACGCTAAGAAGACCTCCCTTCAAACCATTCATCACCCCCGAACATACGAGCAAACATTCTATCATCATATCGACATCGCGCGACAACCAATCGCAAGCATCATCACTACCTGAGCATAGCCTTAAGGCTCTCAGAAACACAACTACTGAGCTAAAATAACATATTATTCTTTTGCAGGGCCATAACAACAGGCCCAACCAATTACACATGGAAACATCTCAAATTACATCCGTAGCACCATTTCAATTCCTCAAATTTATGGTTCATAGCAAGCACTTCGAGATGCGTAAGATTGAGTAGGAATAAACATAGGCATAAGCCTCAAAGGAATCGAATCGCACGATGAGGAATCAAGAAGGGAAGTACTCCTAACAGCCCTGTAGCCTCTTGAAGATAAGTACAGACATCTATGTACCGATCCGCAAGTCTCTACTAGACTTGCTCATGACTCGTGAGACCTAAGGGAACCTAGAGCTCTGATACCATGTTGTCACGACCCAAAATCCATAAGGTCATGATGGCGCCGGACATCATTGTCGGGCAAACCAATCATTAATTAATCGAGATAAATTTCTGTTTAACATTTCTGAAAATCATTTCCTTTCACTTTATTATATAATAACTAAACAAAATATGTCAAGTAAATGCAATAGTTTAAATATTCTAGTTTAGCAATTATATCCCAAGCACACCCCAGAACCCGGTGTCACGAGTACATGAGCAATCCCTAAGAATTTATACAATCATCACAAAGCTTGTCCGAAATACAAATTGGACAAAGAATTTAAAATAATGATAAATACAGTACGAGGGAGACTCTGTCGGCTGCGGATCGCCTACGGATGGTACAGCTCGCCTATGTTTCAAAACCAACCATGTCACTATGAAAGTACCTGTGAAATAAAAATGCACAGCAAGTGTAGCATGAGTACAAAAACAACATGTACTCAGTAAGTCGCCCGCTTAACCTCAGAGAGGTAGTGACGAGAGGTCAAATTACACACTCACTAGGGTCCAACAATTTATTTAACAGCATATGATGAAACACGGTAGGCATGTAAAGGTAGTAAAGCAGCAAATATATAAGACACTGAAATCCAAGTAAATACTGGAAGTAAACAAACAGTTACCACTTTCTCATTTTCCCCCAAATATCTTAAATAAACAATTACTTCTTTATTTTTCCCCAAAGATCTTATCACTTCAAAATCCATGAAAGAAACATTTAACAACTTAGCATGCACATACGGGATAAGGACAACTGGCCTGAGCCATCATAATAATCATCTCTGTGAACAGCCGAGGGTCGAACGACCCGTACCATAAGTGCACCTTTCAATAAAATAATCATGTCTATGCACAGCCGAGGGTCGAACGGCCCGAACCATAAGTGCATTTTAAATCCGCCGTGGCGTACGGCCCGCTCCCATGAGAGTGGGGGAAATAACACTCCGCTCGCGGAATGTAAATTGCGAAGCAGCCACATGCAGTCATGCACAATCAACAGTCCACCCCGATTACGCCGGGAAAACAAATGCTCAAGTAAATGACAGATTTCTCTTTTAAAAACCACAAAATAGTGTTTAAATCCTTTCTCGAAATTCATTTGCCAAGTCTAATAATATTCAATAATACCACCTTATCAAGTATACAATTATCCACTAAGGAAAATAATTCTCTTTCCAGCTGATTAAGAAAATGAACTCTAGTCTTCTTTAGACATTAAATTACGGTTTCGATTATATTAGCAGTCAAATAATATAGGCAGGATCACGGGTATAACACATAAGGCATGCTAGTGGGTTCTAGACTACCCGGACATGGCATAATAGTAGCTACGCACGGACTACCATCACCTCGTGTGTACGTAGCCCCCGAAGATAATAGCACATACTAAATTAGTTCTCCTAGGGGGACAATTCCCCCTCACAAAGTTAGAAAGGAGACTTACCTCGCTCCGAAGTCCCATAGCCGGCTTCCAAGCCCTTCCGACGATTCCCATGGATGCACAATGCCCCAAAACTACCACATAACGGGCAAAGCAATGAAAATTCATCCTAATACTCACAACAAAAATAAAATTATATACTTTCCTAACTCCGCTCGGTGAATTGACCAAATTGTCCTCGGGTCCACGTGCCCAGAATTCGAAATTTCTCGAAGATATATTCTACCCATAGCCTTATTAACTCAAATATACAATTTACTCTAAATTCCATGCTCAATTTCGTGGTTAAAAATCCAATTACAAATTCTAGGTTTCTTTAAGATTTTTTTCCCAATTTTCCTACAAGTCCTCATGTAATAACCCTGTATTTAACTTAGAAACTTGAAGGAATTACTTACCTAACATTGCATGACGAAATTCTCTCTTTGAAGCCTCCCAAGATCGTCCAAACCAAAAGAAAATGGAAGGAAAGTACCAACAATCTCGGTTTTAAAACATTCTACCCAGACCATTTTTCGCACCTGCGATCCAACTCTTGCACCTACGATTCCGCAGGTGAGACCAAACCTCCGCACCTGCAGCTTTCCTCAGCTCAAGATAACTTCGCACTTGCGCCCCACAGCCCGCATCTATGACTATGCAGGTGCGGAAATATCATCGCACCTACGCTCCAAGCCAAACCACAACCTCTTTGCACCTGCGGCCCAAGCCTGCAGGTGCGGTCACACAAGATGACATCAACCTCCATCTTCTTCAAACTCTCAAACTCTATCCGTTAACCACCCAGAATCCACCCGAGGCCCTCGAGACCCCGTCCAATTATACGAACCTGTTCCAAAACATAATGCAGACTTGCTCGAGGCCTCAAATCACATCGAAACCATGAATTGCACCCAAATCCCAACTTTATGAACTTAGAAATTTCCAACTTCTACATCTGATGCCGAAACCTATCAAATCACGTCCGATTGATCCCAAATTTTTCACACAAGTCATATTCGACATTATGGACCTGCTCTAACTTTCGAAATTGCATTCCGACCTTGATATCAAAATTTCCTCTTCCGGTCGGATTTCTCAAAATCCATCAAATTTCTATCTTTAGCCAATTGACTTCAAAATGACCTACGGACATCCAAATTCACTTCCGATCGCGCTCTCAACTCCAGAATCACCATACTGAGCTATTCCCAGGCTCGGAATCCTAAACGGACATCAATCACACTGAAATGCCTTACAACCCAAATTTATGAAATTCTTCTAAAATGCTATCTTCCATAATATACGCCGATATGCTCCCGGGTTATCCAAAACCCGATTCGGACATACGCCCAAGTCCAAAATCATCATACGAACTTGCAGGAACCTTCAAATCCTTATTCGGAGGTCCTTTACTCAAAATTCCAATCTTAGTTGATTCTTCCAACTTAAGGCTTCCGAATTGAGAATTTTCTTTCCAAATCAACTCCAAACTTCCCGAAATTCAATTCCGACCACACCCACGGGTCATAATACCTGAAACGAAGCTGCTCACGACCTCAAACCGCTGAACGATGCGCTAGAGGTCAAAATTACCGGTCAGGTCATTACATTATTGTGGAGATGGGTCGTGATAGTAGCTAAGAAGGGTCTCCCTAGAATTAGAGGGATCTCCCAATTATCTTCCATATTCACCATAATGAAGTCCACATGGAAAACAAATATTTCCACCCGAACTAGTACATCTTCCATTATTCCTTCCGGTATGATTGTGGTCTGATCCGCCAGCTGCAAGGACACAAGTATCGACATGATTTCTCCAATATCTCCCTTCAATTTCCTGAAAATAGACAAAGGCATAAGATTAATAGAAGCACCTGAATCACACAAAGATTTTTCAAATTTAGTACTTCCTAAAGAGCAAGGTGTAGTAATACTCCTTAGATATCCACACTTATTAGGGAGCTTATTTTGTAGGATGGCACTACAACGCTCTGTGGGCTTGACAACCGATGTCTCTTCCACTTTTCTCTTGTTGGACAATATCTCCTTCAAAAACTTAGCATGTGCTGGCACTTGTGAAAGCATCTATGTGAAAGGTATATTCACATGCACCTACTTGAGCACTTATAGAAAGCCCCCAAATTGTTTTTCCAACTTCTCTCTTCTTTGCTTCTACAGGAAAGGTAGAGCATGCATGTATTTTCTCTCCTCAGTATCCTTCTTCATTGAATTCCCATCTTTCTTCTTCTTTTGAGCTCTTTTCTCCCCCCTCTTCTTCAAACCATCTTCAACCCTCACTTCACTTTCTTGAATGTTGCCATATTTCTACTCCTCCACAATCTCCACATGTCCTTCAATTAACTCATCCTTTTGTTTTGCTACGGGGTCCTCCAATACATGGCCACTCCTCAAAGACACTGCATTTATTGTGTCTTTTGGATTCCTCTTAGTATCAGCAGGGAGAGTTCTTGGAACACTCTCAGACAATAGATTAGCAAGTTTCCCCACCTGTCTCTCCAAGTTTCGAATGGCATGCCCTGTTCTCTGATAGTTAAGCCTTGTTCTCGTATAGATGAGCCATGGGTTTCAAGCCTCTCATTTGTCTTAATAATAAAGGCCTTCATTAGATCTTCCATGCTAGACTGATTAGACTGTGGAGGTTGATATTGCTGCCTCTACTGATTTTGAAATCCTGTAGCTCCCTTTCCCTAGGGACTAGAGTTGTTTTGTTGCCATGCATTCGCACTACGACCTGGAGAACTTCAAAAACAAACCTGGTTGCCTTTGCCTCATGGAGTTGAAATTGTTGCCACTTTGGTAGTTTCCCCTGTCAAAGCTCCCCACAGCATTTACTACTTCATCTGTAGTCGAGGACTAACACTCTTGTGTTGGATGACCCATTTTACATAAATAACAGACTGGTGATGGTTGGCCCTAGACCTTGATTAAGGTTAATTTTCTTATCTCTCTGGCCATGGTGTCTAGCTGGCTTGCACCGATGTGTTAAAATCTACCTGGTGAACCCCAACTGATTTTCTTCTATCATTACTTTCATCAGGTCATTGGTTAGCATCTTCAGATATATCATCAAGAATTGCAATAATCTCCTCTGGACTCTTCCTCATTAAAGGACCTCCAACTGCAGTACTCAGAGTTCATCGTGAGTAAGGTGTCAGACCATCCCAAAAGTCCTGGAGTTGCATCCACAATTCGATTCCATTATGCTAACACTTTCTCATTATCTCTTTGAATCTTTCCTAAGCTTTGAAGACTGTTTCAGTATCCTTTTGGCAAAAATTCTGGATTTCCCTTCTGAATATTGTTTTTGCAGCTGAGAAGTATTCGTCAAGAAATGTTTTAGTCATATCTTCCCATGTCCTGATCGACCCAGTTGGTAAGCTTTGAAGCCAGTGCTCTGTGTCATCCTTTAGTGAAAAGGGGAATGTCCTTCAGTAGACTGCATCTTTTGACACTTTGTTGTACTGGAAGGTGTTCATGATTTCATCAAACTCCATCAAGTGATTGTTAGGATATTCATTCGCCTTCCTCCTAAAGACACAATTGTTTTGGATGGTTTGAAACAAGCCTTGCTTCAAGTGAAAATTATTTACTGCTACGGGTGGAGGTCTAACACTTGACAGTCCCTGATTGTAGACTGGTCTGGCATAATCACCTTATGCTCTTCCAGGCCCGGGCAAAGTATTTTCAAATTCATCTTCAACTAGAGGTCGGTTCAGGTTGAATCTCTGTTCTCTGTTCCCGTCAACCGTTTCATCAACTCTAAGAGCTTCTTCAGCAGCTGCCCATGCGGCTGCTTCCTGTTAGGCTTCTTCCTATGCAACCAAATCAACTACCTGCTCATCGTTTTTATCCATGTTATCTTGGGTTGAAGATTGCTCCAAGAATTTTTCGGTGAGTTCTTTCTCTTTCCTCAACAGTCGCAAACACTTTTCTACCTATGGATTGTATGGAATCAAATCTTTTGAAGAAAATTGAGTCATAGACCAAAGAAGTTAACGCGTTTCCTACACACGGAAGAAAAAAATCGTGAAGAATAAAATAAATTAGTTCTTGAATTAGCACCAAAAACTATCTTGAACACTATTGATTGCCAATCCCCCGCAATGACGCCAAAATTTGACGAGCTCAAAACACAACGCGAAATCGATGCTCCCTAGCAAAAGATAGTATAGTTAAATTATCGTCTCCACAGGGATTATATTTGAATAATGCTCTAGTAATTTCTGGTTTAACTGCTATTCAGGATGATCAAAACTTTATTTGGAATGATTACGAACTACGATTAACTACTAAAGTAAAGCAATTGACAATTGACTGCAAAGTACTAGAGATTAGCAGAGCTGACTTCTTATCAATGTGAGAAATAAGTGTTTTGACATGGTAGGTGCAAGGTTGTTATTCTGGATATGATGCTGTTATATTTCACTCTTGAGTTTCTATTGATTCTCATGAATTCAATAGGTGATTAGTTCATACTTCTGATTCAGACTCCTCTCTCGATTAAATCTAATTCTTTCAAATAAACTAATATGAGGTGCGGTGAAACTTGCAAGGATCTATTGGTAGGACTGCTCTAAGAGAAACTTCCCGTGAATATTTCTCAATCTTTATTTAAACGGTAACTCAAAAAGTGCTCTCAATTACTTCAAAGAATCACCAAAATAAACTAAGGCATATGTTGCAATAATATTCAATAAGATGTTCCTCTTTCAATTAAACATTATTAGAAATTAAATCATAGCGGTATTAAAGCTCCTCCAATAAATTCATGCAATTAACAGTAGTCAAATCCATAAACAATAACCAAGTCACTAAATCATGTCAAACCATAAGGTAAACTACTCCATAGATATGGAGAAAGTCATCACAAATAGAATTAAAGAGTAAGAAAACATCAAGTTAATGTATTGAACTGAGGGAAAGATGATGAAATCTTGTGTCTTGTGGCCTCCAATGCTCTCCCAAAACTTCCAATGTCAAAAGTCCCCTAAAAATTCGTGTTTTTTGGTGCATTTATACCATGTAGGAACGAGTCCGGATGAAACTACCCTTTTCAAGCCGAAACAGGGAAATACTCTAGAAAATTATATAGGCGCCGCCCCATGCGGTGTGCTAGTGCAAAAGATCAAAGAGTGAATTCTGACAGGAAACACCAATTTACACTGCCACGCAGCCCCATGCGCTGCGGCAATAGGTCTTTTTTACATAGTATTTCAGTTTCTTCACTTTTTAACATCCATACTTGGCTCCCGACGCCCGAACGCGATCCAAGTTTAATTCCTTGGGCTTTTACTAAGATTTCGAAGCTCCAACTTGTTCGATTTAACTCCCGATTATCTTTTTAACTGGGAATCACTTCCCGCAAGGCATAAAACACATAATAAGTACAATTCACTATCATTTAAACTCGAACACAAGTAGAATGTAGTAATTAGAGTGCAAACTATGACTAAAACACGGGTTTCTAGCCTACCATAAACTTCTTAGTATAAACCTATTACCATTTTAAAATTCTAGGTTACAATTAATTTTTCGTTGTAATTTTAGTAATCCTTTACATATACACTATACTCTATAGTAAAAATATTGGGGATTATTGAACTGTTTAGGATATGCTACATATTCCTCTGCTATTAGTTTTAATATAGATACTTGATTTAGTGGGAAAAGGGTCAAATATTTCCTCGTACTATTACAAAAGGTGTAATATTACCATCCGTTATGCTATCAGTCTAAATATACCGCTAAGAACGTACTATGGTTCTGAATATACCATGAATATCGTAAAAGTGGTACAAACCTACCCTTTCTCTGTTAACTGCCTTCTTTATGACCACATTTTATTGCTACCTTACCATTTAGCCATGTTTGTAGCTACCAAGTTCAATGACTTTGAAGTTCTATCATTATTTTGAAGACTTCACCCCCTCAACTTCATCTTGCTTTACAAAATACCTATTGCTTCTCAAGACGACCCTGGAATTATACGTACCTTTCACTTTACCTTACAATTTTGTGTTTCATTTTGCATTTCATGGTGAGGTGGCAATGAATGTGGTCATAGGGAGGCAAGTTAACAGAGGAATGGTAGATTTGTGCCACTTTTATGACGTCGGGTGTATATTTGGATTGATAGTATGATGTTAGGGGTATATTTCGACTGATAGTATAATAGAGAGTAATATTAGACCTTTTTAAATCGTATAAGGGAATATTTGAACCTTTTTCCTTGATTTAATTATATAGAATTTAAGATGACAAGAGGAGAATATGGATTTCAATAGGTTAGAAAGGAGATTTTGAATGAATAAACCAAATAAAAAATACTCAACTAAAACACAAGAGGGGATACTAAATATGTACGTTAAAATTTGGAACCCTAGGCTCAGTTCTAAAAAAATTGAAAGAAAAAGTAAGATAGACATGAAACTAGAACCTCCTAACTTCACCTGTAAATACTGCCCCAAGTAATCATTGCACCATATGACTCTTTGAGCTTGAGTACACATACAAATTTAAATAAATTTTAATATATACTAACATTATTATGCATAATATAGGGAGAGGATCATGAGTTATATCATGGACGGCTTTCCAGCCATGCCCCATGACCCCTTGGGCGCGTCCCATGGCGTCATAGCAAGTCTCCCAACGCCTAGCGCCACAGACGGCCCCGTGGTCTTGGTTGCGCCAAGTGACAAGCGCGCATGTGCCTCTGTCGCCCCACCAATATCCCTCACCAACGACCAGCCGCAGGCAGATAACAACAACACCGCGCACGTAGATCGTGATGCCAAAGACAAGGTTGCTGACAATGGACCTGTTTCTACCTTGTAGAAAACTAGTCCTTTTCATTGTAAATATAGAGTAGTTTTATTCCATGTACTTCCATTATGTTTCTCTAGATTACTTAGGCCAAGTCTTGCAACTTTGGTTAATTGTGTTTAAGCACTATTAAGAGAGATCAAGCAAGCAAACTATTCTCTGTACTAGTGTCTCTCCCCCTCGACACTGTGTTGCCTTTCTGTAATAGCTTTCGTTAATGCAATCAAGCTTTTTTTCAATTCTCATTTCTGTTCTCACAATTGCTCTGGATATTGGTTTTTCCGTAAGACACTGACAATCTCGTCTAGCGTACGGAGGGGACCTCAGTTGGAGGACAACAACTGCACTGATATCAGCTGCTTAGCCTTACGTCGCCCTTCCAAGGAATCTCGGGAAGGTGCCACATAACAGTTGGTATCAAAGCCTAGGTTCTCCATCGGACGAGGTAAAACATTGCCATTACCACCATTTCTGACCATGGTGAATCATGGGCACCACATTGTTGCCCTTGAAGAGACTGTTGACATATTACGACCCATCGTGGATACGGTGCCTGAACTAAGAACCAGCCTAGTGCAAAGGTTGGATAACCTGGACTGCAGAATGCTTCAGGCTGAATTTGACATAGAAAACATCAGTCGCGACTCTGAAGGAGACCGACAAACGGAAGCCAAACTTTTTGGTAAATTCAAGGGACTCGAACAGGAGCGTGCCGAGGATTTAGCCTAAAGGGCACAAGAGGCAGACAAGGTGACTGCCATGCAACAAACTATTGACAATTTGATAGACCAGCTCAATGTTGTCAATGCTGCTTTACAAGGCCTGCTTCGAGGAAGTGGAAACCAAATTGGGAGTATTGTGATCCTCGCCCCCGTGGCACAAAAATTGAAAATTCCTGAGCCAAAGCCATACAATGGAGCTCAGAATGCTAAAGAATTGGAAAACTTCATCTTTGACATCTAACAGTACTTCAATATCGTGGGGGGCCTAGAAGAAGCTAAGAAAGTAGCAACTGCTGCCATGTATCTTCAGGGTGATGCTAAACACTGGTGGCAGGTGAAGTACAAAGCCATCAGGGTCGGTGAACATGCTCTGGAGACATTGGCAGGACTGAAGGCAACCATACGCATACAGTTCTTCCCCAAAAACTTTGAGTACAATGCTAGGAGAAAGCTGCGGGAGCTCTACCAGACCAAATCAGTGCGGGATTACGTGCGAGAATTCTCCGCGCTCATGCTGAACATACGTGACATGGGGGACAAAGAAAAACTCTTCACATTCTTGGAAGGGTTAAAACCTTATGCCCGTATGGATCTGAAAAGACAAAGCGTAGATACCCTATCCAAGGCGATCCAAAAAGTGGAATGCCTAGGGGACTATCAAGTGGAAACTCGGAAGGATAGGCCTCAACTGCATGTCCGAGCGGGATTCAAAAGGGGGCCAACCTTGCCATGTGTCCCTAGTAAAACTGGGGAAGACCAGAGTGCAACCAAGTCCAAGGCTCTTCTCTCAGGCAGCAATAGTGATGCGTCAAATAATAATGAACGGGGGAGAAAGCCCCCTTCAGGATATGATAAATAGGGATTTTGACTGCTTATTTGTTCTCTTTTACTTGCGTTTTAGCTCAAAAATTCTTAAAGGTATTCCTGAGAACTAATGAAATGTGCTTTCTTGCAGGAATATTGGGAAACGAGCCAAAGAAGTGAAAATTAACTCAAAAAGGAGTAAATATTGGACAAGGACCAAAACAAGGAAAAAAGGCCTACAATGCGGAACGTACAATACTGTGTGCGACCGCAAATTATGAAGAAGCACTGTTGGATTCCCTTCATAGAATGCGAACCACACAGTTATTGTGCGGCCGCAGAAGAGGAGATTCAGAGAATATGATCTTAGGCAATCTAAACATATACGGACCGCACTCCTATTGTGCGGCCGCACGAGCCAAAGTGCAATCGCACTAACAAAATGTGCGGTCCGCAGAAGAAGGTCCAGTCCTAATCCAAGATCAAGTGTGCGGCCGCACTCAGAAATGTGCGATCCGCGCAATTAGATGAAGTGCGGCCGCATCCCAATTTTGTGCGATTGTAGAAATTTCAGTTGACCAGTCAAGTTCTGTGTGCAAGTTATTTTCAGCTTAGTATAAGTAGAATTTTATGTCATTTTTACGTTAAGTTGTGTAAGGGAGGAGCACCTGAGCCGTTTGTATTTTCTGTTTTGGGTAACATTGTACTAGATTAGCTTTTAAACATCACATTTTCTCTCCTTAATAAATTATTATGCATTCTATCTTAATTTCTTCTTTTATTTCTTCCTTTTCTATGAGTATCATAACCCTTAGCTAGGGTTGTGACCCAACCCTAGTATGGTTACTTAATGGGTTATTGATTTAGGGCTTATTTATGATTGGGTATATGATATTTAGCCTTGTTCTTGCTTGAATTCTAGAATTAATGGTTGCAAACATTGATTTATTCCTATTTGACTTAGTCTCTACATGAGAAAGAGAGACTAAGTCTAGGAAAACTTGGCTAACTAGGAATTGGGATGAACTCAAGAAATTGATAGCCCTAATTAAAGGGTCGAACCTAGATATAGTAAGACCCGACTAGAGCATTTATCACTTGCTTTGTGAAATATCCATTTGGACTTGAGAAAGCCAAATCAGGCAAAGTCAGAAAAAGGAGTATTAAATCAAAAATATTGTCTCCTAGTTTTACAATTGCAATCAATAGCTTAAAGTAGAAGTAGAAACAATAATAAAATATGTGGAAGATTAATCTAGGGCATATCATACATTAAAAGTAAGTTTATACCTAATCCCCAATCTAACTCCCTGTGGCTTCGATCTCGACTTGTGTTGGGTTTTCATTATTGTTTCGACCGCCTCACTACTTATATTTCTGATGTGACTTTGGCGAGATCAATTTTTGGTGCCGTTTCCAGGGATTTAAACGAATTTCGCTATATATTTAGGTTTTTGTGTGATTTGTCTTCCTTTCCTTTTGACTCACTAGTTTTGTTTTTAAATTGCTTATAGGTACGAGAATGGCTCTCAACAATGAGCCTATCGGGAATTTTCCATTGGGGGAGGAAGTGGACGATGATCAAGGAGATGAGGTTCATCCCGAACTTAAAGCAAATAGAAGAGGCCGACCGCCTCATGATAATATTTTCGTGCATCCCCCACATCTACCAATAGCGGTAGCGCACCAGGTGTTGCCAAACGAGGGTTATGCTAGATCCATAGTCCCACCCCGTATTAGGGTAAAAAACTCAAATCACCAACGTGATGCTTAAACTACTTGAGCAACAAGGATTCTTCACCGGGGCTCCAAGCCAAAATTCTTAAAAGCATCTCAAGGGGTTCGTCGATACTTGTTGGGGGAGAAAGCAAACAAATGTTTCTGAGGATGCACTGCATTTGAGGCTATTTGTCTTTTCTCTATGGGGGAAAGGCATTGGACTGGTTAAAGAGATTACCCAATCATTCCATCCATACATGGGATGAGTTGGCCAAAAAATTCATTGCCAAATTCTTCTCACCGGGGAACATGGCTACACTACGGGATGAAATTATAGCGTTCAAGCAAGAGCCCAATGAGCCATTGCACGAGATTTGGAAAAGATATATTACCATGGTTAAAGAGTGCCCAAATAATGATATGATTGAGTCCATGATCCAACAAACCTTCTACAGGGGGATCAACACAACAAATCAATGTGTGTCGGAATGGCAAATTATGGCCAATGTTCCTCAAGGTGACCCAAATATCATTCACCTACACAAGGAACTACATGATCATGGGCAAGCTATTGTCGAGTTGACAACCACAATGAACCAATTGGCCAAAGCTCAACTTCAACAAGTTCAAGGGCCGAAGCAAGTGAATGTGATGGAAGGGATGAATATGATGATGAACAAGATATGAAAAAGAAGTCAAGAAGTGAAAAACCGTCCGGAACAATTTGTGCAAGATGATAGTGGGATGACGAAGGTGATTCGTACAATGAGAAAGAAGAAGAAGTGCAATATGTCAACAATTATCAAGGTCAAAGAAATAATGCTCAAGGACAAAATCAACAACAATGGAGATCACAAGGAAATCAAGGAAATTGGAACAATCAAAGCCACCAAGGAAATTGGAGTGGTGGTAACAACAATCAAGGTAATTGGGAAAATAACAATAATCAAGGAAATTTGAGTAATGCAGGTAACCAAGGCAATTGGGTGGCAATAATCAAAGCAATTGGGGAGGCAATAACCAAGGGGGTTGGAACAATAATAACCAAGGGAATCAGGGATCGGGCTTTCAAAGGCCCCCGATGTATCAACAACCAAGCAACCCACCTCCATATAAGTCTCAAGGTTCTAGTTCTTCCAATAATGAAATGGGATAGATTGAAAATATGTTCAAACAAATGATGGAGAAAAATGTCGACTCCAATGCTCAATTATCCTCCCACAACAATTCAATCCGCAATTTGGAGGTTCAACTTGGCCAAATCTCGCAAGCTTTGAACATTCATCCTAAGGGGACACTACCTAGTGATACGGAGGTGAACACGAAGGGTGGGAACAATACGGGACATGCCATTACCGTAACCACATAGAGTGGAAAAGGTGGGGAGGCAACTACCTCAAACCAAAGAAGAGTTGTGGATGATGATTGTTGGTTCAAGAAGATGAGGTTCCAAGTAATGTGGTTCAAGCTAATGAAGAAGTGAGAATTGATATCGATAAAAGTGTGGAGGAGACACAGGAAGGTGTGAACCTGTCTAGGGAGAATGTGATTGACGTACCGGAACCGGTAGTGCAAAAGGACAAAGAACCAATGACAAGGCCTCCTCCTCCATACCCTCAAGGCCTCGCAAAGAAAAATAGTGAGAACCAATTCAAGAAGTTTATTGATATGATGAAGAGTTTGTCCACTAATGTGTCGTTGGTTGAGGCGTTGGAACAAATGCCGGGGTATGCAAAGTTCATGAAGGATTTGGTAACAAAAAAATCAATTAATTGTTAGACTATCAAGATGAAACATCAAGTGAGTGCTATTTTGAACTCAATGGCTCCGAAATTTGAAAATCCCGGTGCTTTCACAATCCCTTGCACTATTGGGAGCGCCGACTTTGCCAAATCTTTATGTGATTTGGGGGCAAGTATCAACTTGATGCCCTACTCTGCGTTAAAAACTTTGGGAATTGGGAAACCAAGACCCACATCTATGAGGTTTCAAATGGCAGATCGGAATATGAAGAGTCCATTGGGTATCATTTATGATGTGTTAGTTCATGTTGATAAGTTCATCCTTCCGGCAGACTTTGTGATTATTGACTGTGAGGTTGACTATCAGGCGCCTATTATCTTTGGTAGACCTTTACTTGCTACGGGTAAAGCTCTAGTTGATGTGGAAGCTAGTGAGCACACTTTCCGGGTGGGTGATGAAAAAGTAGTTTTCCATGTGTGCAAATCGATGAGGCAGCAAAATAGTAACGAAGTTTGTTCGTTATGGACTTAGTGACCGAAGTGATTGTTTATGATGCTAGTGTTCTGATGAATGTTGAGGATACTTTTGAATTGTGTTGCTTAATCATGATGAGTATGAGAAGGAAGTCTTTTGGAATGTGTCAATTCTTTTCAAGGAATGGGGTCATATACTTATAAACCCTGAAAATTGCCCTTAGATCTTGAGAACCAGAAGACTCCTCCAACAAAGCCCTCAATCGAGGAGCCTCCCACTTTGGAGTTAAAACCTTTGACTTCACATCTCAGGTATGATTTTCCTGGCCCTTGTTCCACTTTACCTGTTATTCTTTCCTCTTTCTTGACTAACGTGCAGGTAGATTCTACTTTGGCGGTGCTCCAAAAGAGTAAGAAAGCTATAGGATGGATATTGGCGGATATTTGGGGTGTAAGCCCCGCCTTTTGCATGCACAAGATTATTTTGGAGGAGGATGCCAAACCCTCCGTGGAACATCAAAGAAGATTAAATGAAGCAATTCAAGAGGTAGTGAAGAAGGAGATCATCAAATGGTTGAATGCCGGGGTTGTTTACCCCATTTTCGATAGCTCGTGGACCTCTCCGGTGCAATGTGTCCCAAAGAAAGGGGGCATGACTGTGATAACAAATGAAAAGAATAAATTTAATCCCCACAAGAACTGTCACCGGGTGGAGAGCGTGCATGGACTATAGGAAGCTCAACAAAGTCACTCGGAAAGATCATTTTCCGCTTCCATTTCTTGATTAAATTCTTGATAGGTTGGTCGGACGTGCTTTTTATTGCTTCCTTGATGGATACTCCAGCTACAATCAAATTCTTATTGCTCTTGAGGACCAAGATATGACCACTTTTACTTGTCCCTATGGTACTTTTGCATTCTCGCGGATGCCATTTTGGTTATGCAATGCACATGCGACTTTTCAATGGTGTATGATGGCCATCTTCACGGATATGGTGGAGGACTTTCTTGAGGTTTTCATGGATGATTTTTCCAAGGTGGGTAATTCTTTTGAAGAGTTCTTGGAAAACTTGTACAAGGTATTGGCAAGATGTGAGGAAACAAACTTGGTTTTGAATTGGGAGAAATGGCACTTCATGGTCAAGGAAGGCATTGTCCTTGGACACAAAATTTCAAAGCATGGTGTTGAAGTTGATAAAGCCAAATTTTAAGTGATCTCAAAACTCCCTCCCCCTACATCTGTGAAGGGAGTGAGGATCTTCTTGGGTCATGCAGGGTTCTATCGCCGATTCATCAAAGATTTTTCTAAGGTGATAAACCCCTTGTACAAACTTTTGGAGAAGGATTCCATATTCCTTTTCAATGAAGATTGTATGAAGGCATTTGAATTTCTCAAGTATAAGTTGACTACTACTCCTATTATCACCACACTGAATTGGAGCTTACCCTTTGAGCTCATATGTGATGCAAGTGATGTGGCGGTTAGAGCGGTATTGGGGCAATGTATCAACAAAATATTCCATCCAGTCTACTATTCTAGTAATACCATGAATGATGCCAACATCAACTACATAGTGACAGAAAAAGAGCTCTTTGCTATTGTCTTTGCTATGGAGAAGTTCTGCCCGTATTTGATGGGTACAAAGGTAATTGTTCACACCGACCATGCGGCGCTTCGATATTTGATGAGCAAGAAAGATTCTAAAGCAAGACTAATGTGGTGGGTACTTCTTTTACAAGAGTTTGATCTAGAGATTCAAGACCGCAAGGGTAATTAAAACCAAGTGGCAGACCACTTGTCTTGTTTGGAGGAGGAGGGGAGGCCAAATGATGGCCTTGAGATAAATGATTCATTTCCCTATGAGAAACTCCTAACCATTTCTATGACTGGGATGCCATGGTTCACCGACTTAGCCAATTATCTTGTGAGTGGCATTGTACTGAACGAGTTCTCTTCAAACCAAAGGAAGAAGCTCAAACGGGATTGCCTTGACTATTATTATGATGAGCCTTATCTCTTCCGGATTTGTACTGATGGTGTGATTCGATGATGTGTGCCGGAGGTAGAACAATTGAGAATTCTTGAGGCTTGCCGCTTTTCGCCATATGGTGGTCATCATGGTGGATATAGAACAGCTATAAAGGTGTTGAGTTGTGGATTCTATCGGCCTACTCTTTACAAGGACGCTAGTGATATTGTCAAGCATTGTGATGAATGTCAAAGGGCCGATGGGATTTCTAAGAAAAATCAGATGCCTCTCACCACCATCTTAGAGATTGACATTTTTTATGTGTGGGGCATTGATTTCATGGGTCCGTTCGTGAGCTCTTGTGGGAACACGTACATATTGGTAGTTGTGGATTATGTGTCAAAATAAGTTGAAGTCGTGGATTTTCCCAACAATGAAGCTCGGAGTGTGGTGGAATTTTTGAAAAAGAACATATTCACAAGGTTTGGCACTCCAAGGGCCATTATTAGTAATGGGGGATCACACTTTTGCAACAAAGTTTTTGATACTTTACTCTCAAAGTATGGTGTCACTCACAAAGTGTCGACCCCCTATCATCCTCAAGCAAGTGGACAAGTTGAAGTCTCCAACCGGGAGATCAATAGCATTATGTCAAAGACCGTGAATGCCAACCGGACGGATTGGTCGAAGAAACTGGATGATGCTATTTGGGCTTATAGGACAGCTTACAAAACACCAATTGGTATGTCTCCATGCCGGTTAGTGTTTGGGAAAGCTTGTCACCTACTGGTGGAACTTGAGCACAAAGCTATGTGGGCATTTAATAAGCTTAATCTTGAGTGGGATGTCGCCGCCAACTTAAGGGTGGCACAATTGAATGAGCTTGATGAATTATGGTTCCATGCATATTCAAGTTCATCCTTGTACAAGGACAAGATGAAGTACCTCCATGACAAGTATATCCGGAATAAAGAGTTCAAAGAAGGCGATATTGTGCTATTGTTCAATTCTTGGTTGATATTTCCGGGGAAGTTGAAATCCAAGTGGAGTAGCCCATTTGAAGTTGTGCATGTGACACCCGTTGGTTCTTAGACTTGAAGAACAAAAATGATGAAGTGTTTAGAGGCAATGGTCATCGGGTGAAACATTATCTTGGCAAGGTTGATGATGGCCATGTTGTGGCGTTGCTTCATTTCAAGTGATTGATGGTAACCTGCATCGTTCCACGCCGTTAAACTAGGAGCTTCTTGGGAGGCAACCCATGTTTCTTTTCATTTTTCTTCTTTTTTCGATAGGTTATGTATTTAGCTAACTAGTTTTGAAGTGAATTGCAGGAATGAGTGTGTATTGCAGGGACAATCTGTAAAAATTAGCCAAGTATTGAACTTATACGGACCGCACAAAAATATTTGCAACTGCAGAGAAGGGTCTGCAGCCGCACAATTATTTGCGCAGCCGCATAACTGGAGACTCAAAATCACCAACCCTATGAAGTTTGGTTTTGCAGGAAAGTGGCCAATATGCGGCCACACACAAAAGTATGCGGACCGCACAGGGCTATGCGGCCACACTCATTTTTGTGCGGACCACCGAGCTCTATTCATATACAGGTAAGGTGTGCGGACCGCACTCAAAATTGTGCGGCCGCACTCAGGTGAGTTGTTGACCGACTTAGTCAAAGTATAAATAGGGCTTTTTGCAACTATTCACACTTTACGCTCTCTGAACTCCCAATCCCTAGAAAACACTGTGCAAACCAAAAATAGTTTCCAAATCACACACAATTTGTCAAGCTAGATTCTCGCATGCATCATTCACTACTGGTATGTTCAATTCATGTGGATTTTTGTTCATTTTTCTCAAATTTTTGTTTTTGTGTTCTTTGATTAGTTTAGTTAATTTTAGGCCTAAAAATGTCAAATGTGCTTAATATATGCTTAAAACTCATGTGGGTAACTTCATACATGTTCATTAGGGACTGGGTAGACCACTAATCTTGTTAATTTTTGAACACCATGCTTAAATTATGAAAAAAATTGCAAGAACCTAAGTTGAGGGCCGTCACAGTTTGAATTATGCGGCCGCACATATTTTTGTGCGGTTTGCATAACTAGTAAATAGGTAATTGGTGTGCTTGAAATGTGCGTACCATACTCAAATATTTTTGGTCCGCAGAAAAAATGTGTGGCCGCATAAAAATGTGTGCGACCACACTCTAAAACTTCAGAGAATCAGAACTTTCAGGTTTGAACTTGTGCGGGCACTCACAATTGTGTGGTCCGCACTTGAGGATGTGTGGCCGCACTCACAATTATGCGGTCCGCACTCCAGGGTGTGCCGCCGCACTTCAAAATTATGCGGTCCGTACTACACAGTATGCGACCGCACTCAGAATTGTGCAGTCCATACTGTCTCTTTGATGACTATTTTTCCGCAATTTTTCTGCAACTGCTTTACTTGTTTGAACTCAACTGACATATGTAATTGTATTGTAGACAATGGTTAGATCAAAGGGGATAGGTGAATCCTCCCGTGGCAGGGGTAAATAGACTCACCCTCTAGGAGTGCAATCCAAACTTATTGCCAAGAAGCCGACCACTGGTAGAGGAAGGGCCACAGAGCACTCAGAATCCAGCTCTTATTAACATCAAGGGAAGCCTCCGAGGGTCATTCTATAGAGGTCCAGCCTGAACCCTAGTCCCAACCACCTCAACCCACTGGGCGCTATCAATTGCGCAATGAACCCACATCCAGCTCTTCTGAGGGTTCTACTGAGGAAAGACAGGGTTTCGAGGAGTCCTCTTCACCTACTCCGGCACCAGTAGCTATTGATATCGATGATGATGATGTCCCGAATGATGGTAGAGGGGTGGACACACAAGTGGGTGGCCTTGAGAGGTCAAAGAAGAAACAAATTTGGGAAGACAGATTCGTCATCTCGACAGCATTCAACAAATTCTGGGAGTTGTGACCAATGAGGTCGCTTGCACTTGAACGACAGTTCTTGATAAAGGATTTGGATATTCACAATCCAAATGTCCTTAGGAAGTTTTGGGAGAGAAAGGGGTGGAATTGGTTCACCCGCAGTGTCTTAGATGAAAACGAGCACTTGGTCAGGGAGTTCTAAATGCGGCTCACATTAAGAAGGTGACAAAAGTGAGAAATCTGAAAGTCTGCTTCGATGCTTGCTCTTTGAACACCTATGTGGGATTGGAAGATGTGGAGGCATTCCAGTACCTAGAGAAGTTGGCTCTGGGTGAAGCAGCTCGCCCTTGGCTAGCTGAGATGTTGGCTGCTCGAGGACCACTACCACTATGGATTACAGCTGGAGTTCCTATCATCCCGGCCACCCTTAATTACGAAGCTAAAGGGTGGCAAACATTTGTGTGTAGTAGGATTGATCCGAGCTTGAAGGAGAACAACTTCCCACTCACCCGAGCAGTTCTAGTGGCTTCTATTATGGTGGGGTACCCGATCAATGTGGGTGCCATCATGTCAACCAACATCAGATTAGTGGTTCGAAAAAGTGAAAACTCCTACCCTTATCCAAACACCCTCACAGAATACTTCAATGATGCCAAGGTGGAGCCGAGGCCATATGACACAAAAGTAAAGGCCAAGAAGCCTTTCTCTTGGTATCACTTGCAGGGTGCAGACAACCCAAAGTTCAAGGGTAAGGTCAATACCACCGTTGGTCAGTCTGACGAGCCATCAGTGGTGGGCTCAGAGGTTGTTGTTGAGCCATCTACAGCTCTTATTCCTTCCACAGCAGCCGGACCTTCCACCAAGACAACCGCCATGCCACCACCTTCATCCTCTAGGCCATCAGGTTTAGTTCCAGTGACAGCCTTATCCACATATCCTCTCACTACGTTGCGAGTCTCCCAGACTTTGGCGAGCCTCAACAACTGGATGCAGACAGCCACTTCTAAGATGTCTGACATATCTAGTACTATTGCAGCGTAGTCCTCTTCTCCAGCAGTGTCACATGTACCTCCGTCAGTGGAGGACATATTGAAGAAGATTATGGACAACTAGAATACGATCATGGACACACTAGTAGCTGAAGGAGGTGCTATTGAGGAGTTGACCAAGAAAGTGAAGAAGATGAGAAAGTCCCAAGCATCGAATAAAGCAACGGAGAGTTTGAGACAAGAGGTGACGAAGTTAGCAGCAGTAGGTGATTTTCCCTTTGACCTACTGATATAGGCAGGTCCATCAGTACCAGCTGACCCAGCAGTACCATCAACAGAGGCATCAGTTGGCCAGTCTGACGAGCTAGATCTCACTGCCCCCACTACTTAGGAGATGCTTCAGATGCTCACCAACCATGTTATCCCTCAGCCCAGAGATGATGACATACAGTTAGAGGAGATCGAGGGTGGTGATGCTGCCAGTTACTCCGAGACCACATAGGGAGTTTTACTCTCTACCCTATTATGTGTTGATTTTTCTAAGCATTGAGGACAATGCTTGTTCTTTTTCTGGGGGATGGTCTATTTTGGTATTTTGGCTGATTTGGATGAATTTTGATTACATTTGGGCCTGTAATAACTTTAATACTCCTTTTTCTTTTTCTTTATTGTCTCCCTCATTATGCATATATTTATCCCTCGTATATATTCATTTGCATTACCTTTAGTAGTTTATTTCATAGCTTATTCATTTTGCTTTCTTAATAGTATAGCTTCTTAATTACTTTATTAGCTTCTTTTTGATCTGTTAGCTTCTTTTTATGTTTTAGTGAACAATAAGCTTTTGGTTTTCTTAATGCCACGGTTCTTTCCAAATGTGGGTCTTGTGTGAACCGGGTGGTTCTTCCCAATGATGGATGGCGTGACAACCTTCTTAAGGGATAGGGTCATTTTTTCGATGTTTAGGTAGAAACAAGTAGTGTTAATGAATAAATAAGGGTCGAGCATGCTTCACTTGGTACCAACACACTTAACTACGCGCTTATGGTTAAAAATAAGTTTTTATAAAGTAATAACTCTAGTTAGTGACCTTGTGACTCTTGTGTTGACTTAGGTAATCATCGGGTGGTTTAGTTGAACCATTAGCGATTATCAATCTTGAAGGCGGTTGTTATGAGCCCTCGACTCTATTTTCTTTAAAAATCCGGTTGTGTGTGAGCTGAGAAATTTTTTTACAAGTCCAAGTACCCGTGCGAATGGTCTAGAACTTGCCTTGAATGTGTTTCTAGGCGAAATTCTAAGTTTGCTTGGCTTGAGAAGTGATTGTGGGCTCTCCTTGGTCCGTTTTAAAACCTTCCATGGCCCGCCAATGATATCATCCTTAGTAAACCCTTTTAAGCCTAAAGCCTTTTCATTTGATACCCACATTACGAGCCTTTAACCGTTTTATAGTGACTCTCTCTTGGCACCCAACTTTTCTTTAGCACTCATGTGATTCAAATGGCAAAAACATAATTTTGGGGGAGAGACGAGGAGTTTAAAGATAGTTCTAAGGCACATGAAGAAGAGGAAAGGCAAGAAAAACACAAAAAAAAGTGAATAATGTGAAGGGTTAAAAGGATGCAAAAGAAAGCAAAAAAAATCAAAGCATGGAGAAAGCAAAGAAGGAGATTGTGAATAGCATGACAAAGAAAGAGTGATGTCAAGTATCTCTAACCCTCCTAAGGGAAAAGAAAATGACTCAAAGAGGCGGCAAAGTATGAGAAAACAAGAGAATATGAAGTGCTAAAGCAAAGATGAACCGATTCCAATCCGATATTTCCCTCCTTAGTCCAAAAGCCTTCATTACATGCCGAAAAAGCCCTACGTAATTTCAAGGCGAATAAGCTTACATTAGTGGTGATCTACATGAGGGGCAAGCATATGGTTGCCACGACCCCAAATCTAAACTAGTCATGATGGCGCCTATCGTGATACTAGGCTAGCCAATTCACTGGAAATAACATAATGATTTTCCATTTAATACATCAAATATCTGAATTTTTCATAATAGTTTTATTTCTTAAGAATTTCAAAACAATAAAAATGATTAGCACATCTAAACATAGCCCCAACATCTAGAGTCAACCGTCATGAGCATCTAAGACAGTCTAATACAAATCCTCTACTACAACAAGTCTGGGAAGTAAAGTAAAATGACAGAATAGGAAGGAGAAAGAGTAGGTTGCAGACGCTGAGCAGCTGCCTCACAATCTCCGAAGAATGCTCCAAATGGGGTAGCTCAACTATCGCTCTGCCCCGGTACCTGAATCTGCACACAAGGTGAAGGGAGTAACGTGAGTACGCAACCTCAGTAAGTAACCAAAGTATCTAAAAACTTGAGTGCAGTGACGAGCATTTAAAGTTTATAGTTTCGTAAATAATAGTACCAGTAAATGTAATAGATCAAGTCAAGAGTCCACATTTACCAAAGATTTCACAAAACTCCAGTTTTTTTCCGTTTAAACTTGCATAAAACATTAGTCAACATTTATCAAAGAGGCTCAATGTAAAGAAAAGTAAAAATAGTAGTTTCATAAAAATATCAGCCACTCGGGCACAGTGTCACTCACAAATAAAGCCTCTCGGGCAAGCCTCTCAGTCACTCGTGACACTACAGTCATGAGTCAATGCTCAAACTCAGCACTCTCACTCATCAAGTACCATATAACAATTGATGCGGCGTGCAGCCCGATCCATATAACATACGTTGCGGCATGCAGCCCGATCCATATAATGGTCGACTGCGCCCACTTGGGGTGTACAGACTCCGAAGGGGATCCTACAGCCCAAGCGTTATATCGTTGTGGTGTGCAGCCCGATCCAATATCTATATTGCTGCAGCGTGCAACCCGATCCATACATAATATATATTGCTGCGGCGTGCAGCCCGATCCATGACTATCCTCACATACCCGGCTCTCGGCCTCACTCAGTCATCCTCACTAGCCACTCGGGCAATTCATCTCAACTCACGGGATTCAGCCCAAAATACCTCTCAGAGTTTAAAAACAGTGTGATAACGGTGAAAATAACAATAAGTGGTAAACATGACTGAGTTCACAAATGTTCTATTAGGATGGTGTGAGAATAGTGTAAAAATACCCTTGAGGGTCTAAACAGGTCGGCAAAAGGCCCCAAACATGGCTTACAGCCCATCAACAAGTTTAAATTTCTAAAATACAGGTTATCGTAACGTTTCAAATCGAATACGCGGCTTAATAGTCGCTAAGGGACGGACCAAGTCACAATCCCTATCGGTTCACGCCCACGCGCTCGTCACCTAGCATGTGTGTCACCTCATTTCCAAAACAATATAAAATACCGGGGTTTCATACCCTCAGGTCTAGAATTACAATCGTTACTTACCTCAAAACGGTACGAAAAATACTCCGCGATGCTCTTGCCCCTCGAATCGGCTCCCAAATGCTCCGAGTCTATCAAAATCAGATTAAAACACCAAAATATGCTAAGGAGACGAAACCCATTCGAAAACTATCAAAATTAGGCACAATTTTCGGAATTGGCCAAACCCGAGCCCCGGGCCCAAGTCTCGAAATTCGATAAAAATCACAAAACCAGAATCCTCATCCCCTCACAAGTCTACCCATATCAATTTACCAAAATACGACCTCAATTGCCCATTTAAATCATCAATAGAAATTCCCAAATTTTTTTCTCATATTTCCCCTATTTCCACTTTAAATTTCTCAATTTACATGACAAAATAAAGGCTAAATCATGATATTAACTCAAAAGTGTTTGAAGAACACTTACCACAAGAACCCTACTGAAAATCTCTTCCCAATCCTCCTTCTCCCGACCTCTCTAATGGGTTTTTGCAAAAATAGACTAAACCCTCGTTTTTGAACTTAAAAAGAGTCTGCCCAGATTTTACTCTTCGCGAACGCGGCCCTAGGCACGCGTTCGCATAGCACATTCCAACAACCCCCCAATTTAACTCTATGTGAACGCGGCTTCCAGCCCGCAAATGCGATGCACAGCCTCCCTGAGACCTACGCGAACGCATGGACCCAGTCGCGAACGCATAGGCCAATGGGCCTGGGGTCCTCAGACGACTCACACTCTACGCGAATGCACCAACTCCCCCGCGTTCGCGATGATCACTCTGCTCACCACTTCGCGTTTGCACCCCTACGTCTGCAAACGCATAGAACTACTGGCCTCCCTTCCACAAAACACTTTATGCGAACGCGAACGTATAGAGTAAAACTCTGCAGCAAAAACACTAGCAAAACAGCCAAGTTTGAAATCCAAAAATCGATCCGTTAACCACCCGCAATTCACCCGAGGCCCTACGGACCTCAACCAAACACACCAACACATCCCATAACCTCATTCAAACTTAGTTGAGCCTTCAAAACACCAAAAACAACGCAAAAGCACCAAAGTCACATCAAATACAAGCATATGAACTTTGAAACTTCTAAATTCCACCAAGGATGCCGAAACCATCCAAAACACATCCGATTGACCAGAAAATTTGCACACCTATCCAAAATGACATTACGAACCTTCTCTAACTTCCGAAATTCCATTCTGACCCCTATAGCCTATTTTCTACTGCCGACCGCAAATCGCCAAAAATTAACTTTTGCCAATTCAAGCCTAAGTCTACACCGGACATCAAAACCACATTCCGAACACACTATTAGGTCCCAAATCACCTAACAAAAGCTATCCGAGCCAAAAAATCTACATTCCGAGGTCGTTTACCAATAAGTCAACTCCCAGTTGACTTTTCCAACTATTAAGCCAATTTAAGAGACTAAGTGTCTCATTTCTCTCCAAACATTGCTCCGAACCCGAGACAACCAATCTAACACAACATAATGAAGCTGAACCACATATAATGAAGCAGAAATGGGGGAAACAGGGCTATGACTCTCGGAATGACCGGCCAGGTCGTTACATCCTCCCCCACTTAAACATGCGTTCGTCCTAGAACGTGCCAAGAGTTGTTCTCCAACACCATCAAATTGCCGTGTAATCTCACCATGCACATACCCGGGTGTGATCCCACATCACCCTATCCCATATAGGTCTGATATCACAACACCGTTGAAATTTCAAAATCCAACCTGACCCATAAAACTTAGAACCAAATTTCCACTTCTGAAATGATTTATAAGATCAAAATTCCAAAACTATAAACTGAATAAGTCTGAACACGCTGAATCAAGCCATAAACATAACCTCAGATGTAATCACATAATATACTGCATGACTCAAACACTCATAGCGATAACTCCTAATCATAATAGCTGCTCAAGCAACCCAATACCGGTAAATAACCTCTTATCAAGCAAAGCCTCGCTTTAATACTTTCATAAGGTGTTGATGATGAAAGAAACAAGTAGAAACTAGCAAACATTCGTCCGATCAGTCAGACATGAAGTTCCCCTTCCCAAATAGGAACTATAGCAGATTTCTAAGCCGACTCCCGATATTTATCCTTCCAACTACGTTGTAGACAATTCTGACAGTATTCATTCTAGGTCCAATGACCTCTTCTCATCCAACATGACCACTCTGATGACATGACACATCGATACAATTCAAAGCCATAACCTGTGCAACTCATGCACTCAATAGCAACATCCCCATGTAATCAAATTATATAAAAGATTAACATGAGAGGACCATCCCGCCATTAAAAATTACCGTCACAACACCATGCTAGGATCCTGACACTCATCGAAAATTCAAAACACACGAATCTGACACCAAGGATCATACCCCCACATAACTCTGCTACAATGCGTGATCCCATCCACACGCTGGTCCACATGAAATACTTCGAGTTACCTTGCTCAAAATCAATAACCATGTGCAATTCGACATCAAGTACTCAAAGTGTGTTGCCATAACCACGGGGAAACCGGACGATACCATGCCACACAAATCAGAAAGTACATAACCAATACGTCTCAATCCCGCAATACCCAATTACTTACCTTACTCAAATCTAGCTATAAAGCCTAATTAGAACCACACCATATGTTCCTATAACCAATGATGCGAGACTAAATTGCATAGTTTAACATGTGATATACCTTACAATTTATGAGCATTAATGATAGAATTACACTTGTTATGTGCTTAATGGAGTTTATTTCATGTGTAGGTGAATTCGAAATGGAAACGGAGCTAAAGGGATGCAAATACGTCAAAAATACGCAAAAATAGATGCCCGGGCGATAGCCGGGCGTTTGCCCCATGAAGCCTGGTCCCCCCTGGCGTTAGGGGGGCGTTAGAGCCATAACGCCTGGCCCCCCCTGGCGTTAGGGGGGCGTTAGAGCCATAACGCCTAGCCCCCCTGGCGTTAGGGGGGCGTTAGAGCCCAAACGCCAGGGGTCTCCAGTGTTGCCCAAGTCCGAGTTTGACGAGTTTAAGTGTTTCCCAAGTGAAATAGAAGTCTCCTACACGGTTAGGGTTCACCCTAAACCTATAAATAGACTCCTAAAACACAATTAAAGG
>ML434296.1:0-14504 GCA_005239525.1 Nicotiana knightiana | reverse complement strand
TGAACACTCGGTGCATCAACTCCATAAAAGCAGCGGGGGCATTTGTCAGCCCAAATGACATCACCAAGAACTCATAATGCCCATAACAAGTGCGAAAGGCTGTCTTAGGGACATCAGACGCCCTCAACCTCAACTGATGGTAACCAGATCTCAAGTCAATCTTGGAAAAAACTGAAGCACCCTGAAGCTGGTCGAATAAATCATCAATCCTCGGCAAAGGATACTTGTTCTTAATACTAACCTTATTCAACTGTTGGTAGTCAATACACATCCTCATCGAGCCATCTTTCTTCTTGACAAAAAATACCGGGGCACCCCAAGGAGAACCACTAGGCCTAATGAAGCTTTTATCCAACAAATCCTGCAACTACTCCTTCAACTCTGGCTGGGCCATACGATACAACGGAGTAGAAATAGGCTGGGTGCCTTGAGCTAACTCAATACAAAAATCAATATCCCTGTCGGGTGGCATACCCGGCAGGTCAGCAGGGAATACCTCTAGAAACTCACGAACGACGGGCACAGACTCCAGGGAAGGAACCTCAGTGCTAGAATAACGAACATAGGCCAGATAGGCCAAACAACCCTTCTCGACCATGCGCCGAGCCTTCATATAAGAAATAACTCTACCAGAAGAATAACTAGGAGTCCCCCTCCACTCCAAACGAGGTACCCTTGGCAAGGCCAAGGTCACTGTTTTGGCATGACAATCCAGAATAACATAATAGGGGGATAACAAATACATCCCCAATATAACATCAAAGTCAACCATATCAAGAAGCAAAAGATCAACCTGAGTCTCCAGACCACCAATAACTACTAAACAAGCATGGTAGACTCGATCTACCACTATAGAATCACCCACCGGTGTAGACACATGCACAATAGTACTCAAGGAATCACGGGGCATACTCAAATAAGGGGAAAAATATGAAGACACATAGGAGAATGTAGAACCCGGATCAAATAACACCGAAGCCTCTTGGCTGCAAACTGAAACCGTACCTGTAATAACTGCATCAGAAGCCTCAGCATCAGGCCTGGTAGGAAAAGCATAGCACCGGGGCTGAGCCCCTCCAACCTGAGCATCTCTGGGTCGACCTACTGCGGCTTGACCTCTACCTCTCATGGCATGTCCTCCACCTCTATGAGTCTGACCTCCACCTCTGGTACCCCGACCGCCACCCATAGCTAGCTGAGGGGGTGGGGGTGCGCCTGATGCGGGAACCATGGCACGGGAACCCTGATACTGAGACCCACCAGAACCACGGGGGAAAACCTGGAAATATGCCCCAAAACCACCGCAAGAATAGCAAGGCCTCTGCTGATGTGGCTGCTGACTCTGGAACTGGCCCTGTCGACCCTGATAACCACCCTAGAAGCTCTGAAGCGGCGGTGCACTGATAGGTGCTGGTGGTGCACTAATAGGAGCTGGTGGTGCATTGTGAGCTACCTGAAGTGCCCACTGATACGGTCTGGGAGGATGACCTCTGCCTGAAGAATCCCTGCCCCCAGATGAGGCTCCACTGAATCGATCAAAGTGACAGGGCCTCTTGTCACCCCCTGACCACCACCCTATGAAATAATCATCTCAATCCTCCTGGCCACATTGGCCGCATCCTGGAATGAAATATCAGTACCTGACTCCTTGGCCATCTGAAGCCTGATGGGCTGAGACAAACCCTCAATAAACCTCCTCACTCTCTCACGATAAGTGGGGAGTATCATAATAGCATGCTGAGCTAGAGTGATGAACCTGGTCTCGTACTGAGTGACAGACATAGATCCCTGCTGGAGGTGCTCAAACTGCCCCCGAAGATCCTCCATCTGAGTAACTGGAAGGAACTTCCCCATGAATAACTTGGAGAACTAAGCGTCAGTAGTGCAGACCCAGCTGTCCTGGTCAAGCAATAGTCTCTCCACCAAGTCTTGGCTGAACCCGAAAGACGAAAAGTAGCAAAATCAACTCCATTGGACTCTACTATGCCCATGTTCCGAAGAACCTCATGACACCTGTCCAAATAATCCTGGGGATCCTCTGATGGTGCACCAATAAATGTAGTAGGGAATAACTTGGTGAATCTATCCAATCTCCATAAAGCATCTGCTGACATAGCTGCTCCCTCAACTGCCGGGGCCACAATCCCTTGCTGAGCTACTCCGATCGTCTGAGGTGCCGGAGTCTGGAACTTAGGACCTAGCTGCTCTGGCATGCGAGTAGCAGAAGTCTGGGTCCCTCCCCCAGCCTGAGAGATGGCTGGTGCAGTAGGAAGAAGACCGGCCTGAGCCACACTCTCTACGAGTCCCACTAAGCGGACTAGAGCGTCCTGAAGCACCGGGGTGGCAATGAACCCCTCTGGGACCTGAACTGGTCCAACTGGAATTGTCTGAGTAGGAACCTCACCGGCAAAGTCTATCTGCAGGTCCTCTACTGGGGCTGCTGCCCTGCCCCTGCCTCGGCCTCTAATACGACCTCGATCTCGGCCCCTCGTAGGAGCTGCAACAGGAGAATCGGGCTGCTGATCGGTAGATGAGGAAGCACGCGTTCTCGCCATCTGCGAGAGAATAGAATCGAAAGTCAATTAGCATTTAGAATTCAAATCGCACGACAGGAAAGAAGAAAATGTGAAGTTATTCCTAACTTTGCAGCCTCTGGGGGATAAGTACAAACGTCTCTATACCGATCCCTCAAACTCTACCAAGTTTGTCCGTGAGATGTGAGACCTAAGCAACCTAGTGCTCTCATACCAACTTGTCACAACCTGAAATCCCACCTTCAGGCCGTGATGGCGCCTAATGTTGCACCCGCTAGGCAAGCCAACGTGTTAACTGAATTGATTTATTAACAAGTGAAAATAACAAACACTGACTAGATAATTGAGATAAGTGCAGAAGCATTAACAAAATCTAAATACCAATAGCTAATCACGAAGAAATCCCTTTAAGTACAAAACCTAGAAATAGAGTCACAATCTCACAAACCAGTCTAAGATTTGACTATAAGCAACAGTTTGAAAATAAAATGATGTATCTGTCTGGAAAACACATATATGGCAAAATGAAAGATAGACAGGGACCCCGAGATCCACGAACGCCGGCGGAACTACCTCGGTGTCGTCTGGAATGGACTGAAGGACACTCCCACTAACGATGTCCACTGGATCCGGTTGCGTAATCTGCACAACATAAAGAAGTGCAGGTGTAGCATCAGTACAACCGACCCCATGTACTGAGTAAGTGCCGAGCCTAACCTCGGAGAATTAGTGACGAGGCTAGGACACGACAACAAATTGTACCTGTGCAGTTCAATAGTATAGCATAAAATAAACAAGAATACAGTTACGGGGAAGAACATGCTAGGATAAGAGGGGCAACACTTGCTAAAACAGTAGAATCAAGTACTAACGGAAATGTAGAAGTAAAACAGGAATATCAGCCCGAACAAGGAAAATAGACGGGAGAAAACACGGCATGACCCCTCGTGTATAACCTCAAAATCACACGGCACAGAATGCCCCCTCGTGCATATATAATAATGACTCGGCATGGAATATCCCCTCGTGCATAAATAATAATCAATCGGCACGGAATGTCCCCTCGCGCATAAATAATAATCAATCGGCACGGAATGTCCCCTCGTGCATAAATAATAATCAATCGGCACGGAATGTTCCCTTGTGCATAAATATAATCATCGGCACAGAATGTTCCCTCGTGCATAAATATAATCATCGGCACGGAATGTTCCCTCGTGCATAAATAATAATCACTCGACACGGAATGTTCCCTCGTGCATAAATAATAATCATCGGCACAGAATGTTCCCTCGTGCATAGATAATAATCATCAGCACAGAATGTTCCCTCGTGCATAAATAATAATCATCGGCACGAAATGTTCCTTCGTGCATAAATAATAATCACTCGGCACGGAATGTTCCCTCGTGCATGATGAGTGTAAAAGCAACAATTGATATGAAAGTTTAACAATACGACATTTCAAATGTACATAAATATTCAACAAAATTCTACTGTCCCGGCAAGGGACTCAACTATAACTAATCTCACTCAGAAGTATAATGTCAACAGTAAAATCCTCGACCGAACACATAATCAATAACTTTCTACGTCATGAAGTAACCTCAAGGTACCACTTTCAAGGTTCCCAATAATTCACAACACGAAGAATATCAAAGAACATTAAATAATACATCAAAATTCGACTCACGGGCATGCTTGACCACAACATATAGGTACCCGTCACCTCACATAAATGTTGGACATGAATTACACATAGCAAATAAGACTCTATACCTAATCATTCAAGCTAATGTTAGGCCAAACACTTACCTCAACTCCAAGAGTGCAAGTCAAGCCTCAATCACGGCCTTTCCTCTTGAATCCAACTCTGAAACGATAATATCTAGACATAATTGACTTAATAACATCAATAATTATTCAATAACTCAATCCCAAAGACTAATTATACATTTCCTATAATTCTTCCAAAAATACCAAAATTCGACCCTGGCCCCCTTGGTCCAAACTCGAGGTTCGGACCAAAACCCGATAAACCATTCCCCCATGAACTCGAATATACAATTTGTTTTGAAATACGACCCCAAAATGAGGTTGAATTCCCAAAATTTCCAAAAGCCCTAACTCTACCCAAAACCCCCAATTTCTATCCTTGATTCCATGTTTTTAGACCTAGAATCTAGTGATTGATGAAGGAAAATGGAAGAAATTAGAGTTAAGAACACTTACCTATGAAGCTATGATGGAATGGTCTCCTAAGACTCGCCCAAGAAGAGTGGAGAAGAAGAAAATAGTGAAAGATATGAAAATCCCGTAATAGGTATTCTGTTTTTGAGCAATTAAATAACTGGGCGGATTTACCCTACGCGATCGCGACAGAACGGCTGCGATCTTGGAGAGTACTGGACTTCAGACTTACGCGATCGCGAAGTAAGGAGTGCGATCGCAGAGAACCCGGACGTGGACCCACGCGATCGCGAAAGAAAGAACGCGTTCGCACAGAACAATTGCTACCCAGCCCCCAACCCCACAGGAGACTTACGCGATCGAGGACATAGGGTTGCGTTCGCGTAGAGCTTAAACCCCAAAGCTCCGCGTTTGCACCCAGCTCCTTGCGATCGCGCAGAGAAATTTAGCCACCCCGCCCAATTGCACATCGCGATCGCGTGCACTACACCGCAATCGCAGAGAAGGAAATAGCTGGACACCAGATACAGCCTAAAACACTAGAAAGTTCCTAAGTTTAGCACCCCGACACCTACCCAAAACTCACCCGAGCCCTCGGGGCTCAAAACCAAATATACACATGCCTCCAAAATAATCCTACGAACTTATTCGAGTAATTAAACCACTAAAATAACATCAAAAGCAATGAATTAAACTCAAGAACTCATAGAATTTCCTCAAACTTCATAAACTATCAAATTTTCCAGTTTTGATCTGAAACACGTCAAACCAAGTCCGTTTCGTTCCAAATTTTACAGATAACTCACATAACACATATTGAACCTGTTCCGGGCTCCGGAACCATAATACGGGCTCGGGACCTCGGAATTTGATCTCGGGCATACGCCCAGGTCCCATATTTTCCTACAGACCCTCCGAGACCGTCAAATCACGGGTCCGGGTTCGGGTCCGGGTCCGTTTACCAAAAATGTTGACCAAAGTCAACTTTATTCCATTAATTATCATCAATTCAAATTTTTAACACATTTCAACATAAAGGCTTCCCAGCTACACGCCCGGGATGCGCACGCACATCGAGGTGAGATTAACGAAGGCTTTCGGGACCTCGGAACACAGTTTTTGCTAAATTTTTACAAGATGACCTTTTGGGTCATCACACATAGTCTGAAAATAAATACGACAGTAGAAAAGGAAGAGAAGACGAGATTACGGTCACCAACTACTACCTCGTCAACTCTGATGAAAACTGCTGCTACTGACTGACCAGAGCTGAATCCCGCTGTACCTGGATCTGCACACAAGGTGTGGGGGGTAACGTGAGTACATCAACTCAGTAGTAACGAAACCAAACTACGGGCTGAGAGGTAGTGACAGACTAAACCTCCGATAATTCGAACAACAATATATAACTTGGACATGACAGTAGTATATTAGGAAATAAACACGATACATCAATATATGTCTGTAACTCTGCATACTAGCATGAATTCATATACAATCAAGAATGATGTATACTCAGTAATCAAACTCTCATAAGGTGGTCCACTCAGTACTAGAATACGGCCTTCCGGTCCAGGGAAGTCCATCCCGGATATTACATAAACACAAGTGACATGGTCACCAAGTACTGAGGAATAAGGCTAATCCAGCCCCCACGGAGAAGATCCATCTCCGGAACATAATAACCACAGAGAAAATCCATCTCCGGAACGTAAGAACCACGGAGAAGATCCATCTCTGGAACATAATACGCGGACAAGATCCATGTCCAGAGAAATCCATCCCTCAATATCTGTGACTCACTGGGGGGTGTAAAGACTCCGAAGGGGCTCCTTTCAGCCCAAGCGCTATATCAAGCCAACGAAGGCATGATTCCAGGATGGTTGCGGTGTGCAGTCCGACCTCATAACTGTCTCAAAACCAGGCTCCAAGCCTCACTCAGTCAGCACCTTCCAGTCTCACTCACAATGCTCTAACATATAAAAATCAGCCCAAACCAATGATAATATAGAATAAACTAGCAACTTACGAGACTGAGGCATGAAACATATACTTTAACATGACTGAGTACATGAAAATAATAATCACAGATAGAGACAACAATAATCAACCGTTCCGGTCTGAACATATCGACGTGAAGCCTTAACATTTATGCTTAACATGATTTCTATTGCGTTCAAGGTAATACCACCTTCACAATACAATATCAACCTGAGATAACCATTAGACAGTGCCATGGGATGAGCCAGGCTACAAATATTCGATAAACGCCAGCATGCCCGTCACTTGGAAAGTGCGTCACCTTAGTTTAGCGTCACCTTAGTTTAACATCAAATAACAAATAGTTTGGGGTTTCGAACCCTCAGTTCCAAGTTTGGACGCGTTACTTACCTCAAAACCGGCAAAGATACTACTCCGCAGTACCCTTGCCTCTAAATTCGGCCTTCGAGTTCTCCAAATCTACCAACAATCAGATGTATATCATTATAATATGCTAAGGAACTAATCCCAATCGAAATGTATCAAAAATACTCAAAAATCCCGAAATTGGTAAAACCCGACCTCCGGTCCCATGTTCCTAAACTCAGAAATTTTTATACCAAACTGTTCTTCATCATCTCACGAGTCCGTACATATAAAGAACACTAAATTCGGAGTCCAAATGACCCCTCAAATCCCCATTTTAAAGACTCTTAATCCCAAGCCCTAATTACCCAAATTTACACTGATTTGTCCCTAATTTTTCACCATAAATCCGACCTTTAATCACATATAAGCGAGTTTAAATTCCAAAAACCTTACCTCAATGAAGAACTACCGAATCCCCTCTTCAAAGCCCTTCTAAAAGCTTCAAACTGGGATGAAATATTGAGAAAAATGGCTAAAATTCGCGAAGGCACGCTTTTATACCTTTTGTCCAGTGGGTCCGCACCTGCGACCACTTACTCGCACCTGCGGATCCCAGGTGCGCACCTGCGGAAAATCCCAAGGACTTTAGCTTCCGCACCTGCGATCGACCTCCCGCACCTGCGGCCTCGCAGGTGCGGCAATTAACTCGCACCTGCGGAATCCTCTCACTCAGCGAAACTTCCGCACCTGCGGTGCCACGTCCGCTCCTGCGGAACCGCACCTGCGGCTCCCCATCCGCAGGTGCGAAAACACTAGCAACAAAAACATCAGCATTGAGAAAACCATTCCAAACTCCCCGTTAACCATCCGANAATCCCGCACCTGCGATCGACCTCCCGCACCTGCGGCCTCGCAGGTGCGGCAATTAACTCGCACCTGCGGAATCCTCTCACTCAGCGAAACTTCCGCACCTGCGGTGCCACGTCCGCTCCTGCGGAACCGCACCTGCGGCTCCCCATCCGCAGGTGCGAAAACACTAGCAACAAAAACATCAGCATTGAGAAAACCATTCCAAACTCCCCGTTAACCATCCGAAACCATCCCGAGCCCCTCGGGACCCCAACCAAACATACCGACGCATCATATATGATTATTCAAACTTAGTCGAGCCTCCGAAACATCAAACACAACATCAAAACCTCAAAAACACGTCGAATTCAAGCCTATGAACTTTGAATTTTTTAAATTCTACCAACGATGTCGAAACTACCCAAAACAACTCCGATTGACCTGAAATTTTGCAGACATATCCAAAATGACATTACGAACCTGTTCCAAGTGTCGGAATTCCATTCCGACCCCGATATCCTATTTTCCACTGCCAACCGAAAATCGCCAAAAAACTAACTTTCGCCAATTCAAGCCTAATTCTACACCGGACATCACAAAAATATTCCGAACACGCTACTAAGTCCCAAATCACCTAACGAAGCTATCCGAGCCATAAAATCCGCATTCCGAGGTCGTTTCCCAATAAGTCAACTCTCAATTGACTTTTCCCATTGTAAGGCTATCTTTAAAAGCTACATGACTGAACTCTCACTACAACCCCCTTCGATTTCAACCCTATCGACTCTAACACATCAATAACAGAATAACCAACCTATGACAAGTCAATAACAACAATTATAATGCAGGTTCTACGTAACGACAGACCGGATCGTTACATTGATTTAACTAATTTGCGAAAAATCCAAGTCATTCTTTTCAAAATTTAGAATAAAATAGATTATAATATAATAGTAAGAGTCATACTGTTAAAAATACAAATGTTAAAATTAATAAGTATGAAATATTAGAAGACAAAATATATTCTATGTTTGTTGCCATTAATTAATTTTCTTTCTGGTATTCGTTCAAATAAATGACATCTCCCAATACTTTTTTTTGTACAAAGTTATTTATATATTAACTTAATGTAGACAGTTTAAAAATTAGCATTCGATAGCTTGATTTACATGTTCTTCATATACACATATTTTACTAATTGACGCTAACCACACGTGCAACGCACGTACACTAAAGCTAGTACTATATTAAAAGTACGAAACCCTTTAGTGAAATATCGTTGTCTTTTTTACCCTTAAGAAATCGACTTCACACTGGATAAAATCGTAATTTAAATTACTTTTCTAATATCTAGGAATAAATATCCAATTATGCTATTTTTTCTAAAGTTAAAACTTTAAAATCAGCTAAAATTTTATTTGATAAAGCTTTCCTTATTAGATTGTATTACAATTTTATTTGCAGTAGGAATGCGTGATTCTAATGCACTAAGCTAATGCATATATTATTTTATTTAATGCATTCTACCAAACGACTCCTAGAAACTTTGTTTCAAAAGAACAAACACTAGCTTTTTAATTCCTTCCACGTCTAAACTTCATATCATTTGTATAATTTCAAACTAAAACGCTAATAAAAATCCAAAAGAGAAGATTAATCAAGTGCACTACTAAATTAATTAATTCTAACAGTACTGAACAACTTACCTACACTATTCAATACACGCTAAAAACGATTAAACAGATCCCACCACATATATATATTTAAATATTAACATGACAAAACAGTGATACTAAATTAATAAATATTTATACAAATACTTATATTTTATATGAATAAAAATATTTTAATTCATTACTAACATGTATTGTTAAAATAATAGGTAAAGAAATATTATGTCAATAAGTACATAATATGTGATTACATAATAATTGGATTTATTTTATTAACATTTTAATATTTAAATAATATTTTTATAAATATGTAATAAAATTAATTAATTAATACATATGCTTATATAATTTATATAGTTTGTTATCTGCTTAATCATGATAAAAGTATTTTTTTAATTATTCGGTTTTAGTATTAAGTCACAAAACTAAGAACCATTTCATATTCTCGCGGGCTAACTAAATGAGATCAACATTCATTAGTTTCAAGAATTTATAATTATATTTATTTATTTTATAGATCAAATATTTATTTAGAATGGTAATTTTTAAAAATTATATAATAATTGATATGGGTACGCGGACTAAAAGGGAAATTATGTCTTAGATATTTGGAAAATCTTAAATAATTAGAAAATTATGATTTTAAAGTCCTAAGTATTAAGACTTCATAAATATTTTTTAAATAATGAAAGATTAGGACTTTTAATTCAACTAAAATTTTAATAAAATAATATTCCTTGTTTGAACTATGTATAAAGTCCTAATATTTAAAATCATTTTTCTATTTAAATAATATAACATTAAATTTTTATTAAGGATTTAAAAATAAAGAAATTACGTGTATTTATTATTTAGGACCTCCAATTCAATGCAAATAGAGAGAGATTAAAAGCCTTTTACTACATGTATGTTTCAAAGACAGAGTCTAGTCGAACAAGAAAATTAATACTTTAATCAAATAGACAATAAAAAATTAAACATAAAATATCATTTTTACCTAGGTATGGGCGAGAAAAATAAATAGAAAAATAAATTTTTAATACAACAATTTAAGCTTTCTCGAAAGACTACTATTTCTTTTATTGACTTTTTTTTGAGAAGCTACAAATTCAAAAATTAGAAAACGGCATTTAGTCTCAGAGGAATAATTCACAAGTACATAATTTAATTTATCGTTGTGTGCTTCCAATAAGATATTACAAGTAATAAATTAATAAATAATTCAATACTCTAATTCATTACTAAAAAAATTAATGGATATAGTTATTTGTAAATTATTATTACTAACACTAATTATCAAATAATAGGTTTCATAACCCACAAAGACAAACATATTGTTATCGAAAGAGATAAAGTAAAAAACAAGATTTGGAGAGAAAAATATAAAAATTAAATAATGAAGATCTAACAAAAGTTAAAAATAATTTTTTTTTGGATAAAAGTTTCTATCAAATTCACTTTCATTGCGCGATATTAGTGTTCAATCTCAAGCTCTGAAATACGATTAATGAATAGAGCTTTTGATAAGTCAACTGATTGTTAATGAATTTCTGATAATCAGCTAATTAAACATAATTTCTTAATAACTTTTAGACGAGCTCGTGCGCGAGGCATTGGGTGCATATCAAGCATACGTTTGAGCGCTTGCCGGAAGCTCTACAGGATAAGAGCCCACACGTAATACAAGAGCATTTTACGAGTGTGTCACCCCGAGGCCAATCTCAATTTTGCCTAACCTCTATTTGACAAGTGAAAACAAAATTGATTAAGATTCATAATTGAATATTCATCAAAAGTTTTACCTTTTGAATTCTTTCTTATTTGATTTATGTTGGAAGTGTTGATATTTAGGATTTTAAGAGCAATCAAGATTTTATTTTATATAAATTATTTTCTTATTTGAATAATATAATATGATCATAATTTTTTTTGGGCATAACATGACTATAATACATTCGATATTATCTTTGAACTCTTTTAATTATCTATTCAAAAAAATTTGTTTTTTCATTGATTGTTTTGTATAATATTTTAAGACAATACTTGATCACGCCCAACTATGCCTTATAAAAAGGATTAAGCGGTCGTTGCAAATATATTCCGGTTAACAAGTTCGAATTCGAATCCCCCAGGGAATTAACCTATTAAGCACAACTACCAGATTCACACAAATTCACGCAATCAATCTTCAGAAAAATTTAAATAACAAATTAGATATTTACCACTAAAGATCTAGTTATGAAAATGCAGTAATTACTAACTAACTACGAATAGGTTGTAGACAAAATTTGGAATGATCTAAGGTTATGATTTCCCCTATTGTCGCAATCCTTTACGCTACATTTCCTATAAATTTGCCTAAGTTTTCTCTACCGATCATGAGCGCTCTGAGTGTTGTAATTCTCTCTAGAGTAACTACCACAATTTACTAGACATATTCTTCCGAACTACGCTAGCTGGTACTAAGTTACGACTCACTCGGATCGCACCAAGGTTTTGTTATTCCTAATCCCACCTTTAAACCTTCCGTATTGATCCCTCACATACGTTAGGAGTGATGTTGTTCAACAACTACCTAAATATGCACTCTCTTTCGAGTAATACACACTAAATAGGCACAGTCGATTGAGAGCTCTTCAACCAACCACAATATAAACGTAGTTGAACAAATAAAGAAAAAGCTACGACAAATTTATATTAAACGTAACAGGAAAATCCTCCTCCAATAGATTCCATCAAAACCCTAGATTAAAAGTTTAGCTAATCATACTCATAGTAATGATTTTCAAGTGTTTTGCATAAATAAATAACAAAGTAAAGATGAAGGAATGTAGAAATCGATAATTTTTTCCCCCAACAGTTGTTCCACGAGTTATTCTTGCCTCAGATCGCAAACTCCTTCAAAAGTGGTGTTTAGTGCCTATTTATATGAGTAAGAAAAGACCTAAGCAACATAGCCCAAGTCCAAGTCCAACAAGGAGACGAAATAAGCTTTCAAAATCCGGATAAGGCTCGCTATGGACCGTGCCTTGCGAGGCAAAACGCGAGATGCATCTCGCCTCAGACTGTGCGGCATGAGACATCCACGCGCTTATCCTCGCCATACCCCTCGCGTCGCGCGCTTCTACGCGAGCTAAAGAGCTCGCCTCACCTGCTCTAACGCGAGCCTCTGAGCTGTCACGACCCAAATTCCCAACCTTAAGGATTGTGATGGCGCCTAACACCACACTTGCTAGGTAAGCCAATGTTAGAATTCGATTAATTACTTCCCATTATTTATCCATTAAGACATAATAAAATAATCTACAACAAACTGAGTCTATTGGCTTTTAATGAATGCTTCCCAATATAATAAAGAGAAATAAACAATTAATTAATTAAATCGAGCCACGAAACTAATCATATAAATGAATCTAGATCTATCCCAGAGTCTGGTGTCACAATTCACGAACTACTAAAGAATGCTACAAATAATGGCTGAAAGAAATAGTGTAATTGTTCTGAATGATATAAAACAGTGTATGTAAAAATAGAAGAAGACTCTCGAAATCTGCGAACGCCGGCAGATGTACCTCGTGTCTCCAAATGAATCGGGTGGTCGTCCTGAAATCCTTTACTGCTGACTAGCACCTGGATCTGTGCAAAAGAGCACACAACCGACCCCATGTACTGAGTAAGTGCCGAGCCTAACCTCGGCGAAGTAGTGATGAGGCTAAGTCGGGCTTCAACAATATAGTCGATAACAACAATAAATAATAAAGCCAGCAGGAAGTATAAACAAATAAATAAATAAGTGCTGCAACAAAATAAATCAACTCAGCTATAACCAATTCTCAAATAACTCTTCAAAATTTCAAACTTTAACTTTGAATAAAAGTAGTGCCAAAATATGAAAATAGTAATATAAAATAGAAAGTTTCAAATCTTTATTTTTTTCAGAAAAAAAAACAAAAAAGTAAAATAAACATTTAGCTTTTCAAATCTTTATTTCCTTTGAAAATCAGTAAAAATATAAATGTCCTCCCTTATCGCTCCATGTTGCGGCATGCAACCCGCTCCCACCTGTCTTCCCTTATTGGTCCTCCCTAAAATATCACCCTTATTACTCCTGTTGCGGCGTGCAACCCGATCCCACCTTTTCACCCTTATCACTCATTTTTGCGGCGTGCAACCCGCTCCCACCAGACATATCACATCAACTTATTTAAGATTTTACAAATTCAGGCCAAGCGTTTCACAATACTTTTGTTGCAACAATTATAAATAATAAACTGCATTATTCTCATAACTTCATCAATAACCTCTCAATCATGAAACCAACAGGAATATCAAATATAAATACCTTTTGTGAACAACTAGTTCTTGACAATACTCAAATTCTATACTATTTTAGTATAAATATTTCTTTGAAATCTAATCTTAATATTTTAAACTGTTATCTTACTCTTAATAAAAACAAACATATATATATATATATATATATAAGTAGGCTATGGTATTTTTGTTAGTATAATTTAAACTATAGTGTAAATATTTAATTTATTATATTTACAATATATAAGTCTAGAAGTAGTTGACTAATACTTTTGTTATGTATTCTACTTTTTTTTTTCTTTCTTTATTTAAAAAAAAGAGTTTTTCTTTCTTAAAGATAGGTAACTAACGAAAAGAACAAAAAAAAAGAGATGAAAAATAAGAGTAAAAACAAAAAATTCCTAATTCCTATCTGCCATCTCTAACAGCCCAATTACCCAGGTCTCATTTCCCTAACTTCTTCACTTCCCTTATCTCTCACGTTCTCCTCGCAGACCAACCCCCATGTTCCCAATTTCTTCACGTACAAACGCACACGATCCCACACCCTAAAATCCTCACTAACTCACTTCACATATAAAGGGAAGGGGGTATG
>ML434292.1:22836-100417 GCA_005239525.1 Nicotiana knightiana | reverse complement strand
CTGGCGTTTCAGCCCTAACGCCAGGGTAGGGCTGGCGTTTCAGCCCTAACGCCTGGCTAACGCCAGGTAGGGCAGGCTGTTTGGCTCTGTCGCCCGGCTATCGCCCGGGTGTCTCCTTTCGCGTATTTTTCGACGTATTTGCATCCTTTTAGCCCCGTTTCCATCTCCACTTCACCTACACATGAAATAAACTCCATTAAGCACATAACGAGTGTAATTTTATCATTAACCCGCATAAAATGTAAGGTATATCACATGTTAAACTATGCAATTTAGTCTCACATCACATATGCTATCACCCTGCCCTCTTGCATCAATACCGCTCCCAACCCAACACGGGAAGCATCACAATATACCGTGAAAGATCCTGAACCTAAGGGTAACACCAATACCGGTGCTGAAGTCAAGGATGTATTAAGATTCTGGAAGCTCGCCTCATACTCATCCGACCATTTAAATGGGGCACCCTTCTGAGTCAATCTCGTCATCGGGGCTGCTATAGACGAGAACCCCTCCACAAAGCGACGATAGTATCCCGCCAAACCCAAGAAGCTCCTGATTTTTGTGGCTGAAGTGGGTCTAGGCCAGTTCTTGACTACCTCTATCTTCTTACAATCTACCTGAATACCCTCTACTGATATGACGTGACTCAAGAAAGCTACTGAATCTAACCAGAATTCACACTTTGAAAATTTTGCATACAACTTATTATCCCTCAAAGTCTGGAGTGCTATACGGAGGTTCTCCCGACTGCGGGAGTATATAAGAATATCGTCAATGAACACAATTACGAAGGAATCTAGATAAGGCTTGAAAACTCGATCCATCAAAACCATAAAGGCTATTGGGGAATTAGTTAAGAGAAAAGACATCACCAAAAATTCATAGTGTCCATACCTTGTCCGAAAGGCTGTTTTAGGAACATCAGACGCCCTAATCTTCAACTGATGGTAGCCCAATCTCAGATCAATTTTTGAAAACACACCGACACCCTGAAGATGATCAAATAAATCATCAATTCTCGGCAATGGATACTTATTTTTTATAGTAACTTTATTCAATTGCTGGTAATCTATACACATTCTCATGATCCATCCTTCTTCTTTACAAACAAAATGGTGCATCCCAAGGCGAGACACTAGGCCTGACGAAACCTTTATCAAGAAGGTTTTGCAACTGTTCTTTCAATTCTTTCAATTCTGATGGGGCCATCCGGTATGGAGGAATAGAAATGGGCTGAGTGCCTAGAGCAACATCAATACAAAAATCGATATCCCTGTCGGGTGGCATCCCTGACAGATCTGCAAGAAATACTTCGGGAAACTCCCGAACAATAGGCACTGACTCTATTGAAGAAACACGGGCATCAGAATCACGTATATGAGTCGAATAAGCCAAACATCCTTTCTCAACCATGCGACGAGCCTTGGCATAAGAAATCACTCTACTGGGAGAATGACCAGGAGTCCTTTTCCATTCTAACCGAGGCTATCCCGGCAAAGATAAAGTAATTGTCTTGGCGTGACAGTCCAAGATGGCATAATAAGGTGACAATCAATACATGCCCAATATGACATCAAAATCGACCATGTCAAGAAGAAACATGTCTACACTAGTTTCAAGACCCTCAATAATGACTACGCACGAACGATACACAGGATCTACAACAATAGCATCCCCCACCGGCGTAGACACATAAACAGGGACACTTAAAGAATCGTGGGGCACAACCAAATATGAGGCAAAATAGGATGACACATAAGAATTAGTAGACCTCGGATCAAACAAAACTGAAGCACCTTTATTGCAAACTGAAATGGTACATGTGATAACAGCATCAGAGGATTCTGCCTCGGGTATGGCTGGAAATGAATATAATCGGGGTTGGGCCCCACTACCCTGAACTGCGTCACCGAGAGGACCCCTGACAGGTGGTCCTCCACCTCTAATGGGCTGGCCCCCACCTCTAGCGGGCTAACCTCCGCCTCTAACATTCTGACCTCTACCTCTGACTACCTGACCCCTATCCCTGGTTGGCTGGGCAGGTGGTGCTGCAGCTGGTGCCGGAACTATAGCACGCGAATTTCTGGTACTGAGGTTGATTACCCAGAAATTTTGGACAAGATCTCCGAATTTGCCCATACTCACCACACTCATAACACCCATCCTGATACTGAGGTTGACCCTGACGAACCGGCTGACCACGATAATAACTCTGAGGAGGTGGTGCTCTGATAGGGGCTGACTGATCTGAATAAGTCAAGTAAGATCCACGACCACCTGAGGCACCATGGGACGTCTGAAGTATTGAATTAAATGGCCTGGAAGAATGGCCTCTACCTTGAGTATCTCCTCCTCCAAACGAGGCACCGCTGAATCTACCGGAATGGCGAGGTCTCTTGTATGACCCCTGACCTCCCATACCGAGAACCGTCTCAACTCTTCTGGCCACATTAGCCGCATCCTGAAATGAAATCTCAGTCCCTTTCTCCTTAGCCATCTGTAACCTGATGGGCTGGCAAGGCCCTCAATAAATCTCCTAACCCTCTCCCTCTTTGTGGGCAATAAAAGAATAGCATGCCGAGCCAAATCCACAAAATGATTCTCATACTGGGTAAATGTCATGCCACCCTGCTGAAGACGCTCGAACTGACGACGCTTCTCTTCTCTAGTAGTGATAGGCAAAAATTTCTCCAAAAAGAGGTGAGAAAACTGATCCCAAGTCAGAGCAGGTGACCCAGCTGGTCTAGTCAACAAATAATCCCTCCACCATTTCTTAGCGGAACCAGTCATCTGAAATGGGCGAAGTCGACCCCATTGGTCTCCAAAATACCATATTACGAAAAACCATATTACAGCTGTCCTGATATTCCCGAGGATTCTCTAAAGTAGCGCCACTGAAGTGAACATGGAAAATCTTGATGAACCTGTCCAATCTCCACAAAGCATCGGAGGTCATAGTTTCCCCCTCAGCAATCGGGGCTACAACAACTGTCTGAACTACCCCAACTGGGTTGGCTGTTGAGTCTGGATCTGAGGAGTAGTCTGATCAGGAGTGTGGGTAACAAGAGTCTGGACCCCTCCTCCAGCCTGAGATACGACTGCTGCAACAGGGAGTGCGCCAGTCTGGGCTACACTCTCCATAAGGCCCACTAATCGGACCAAAACATCCTAAAGCACTGGGGTAGCACTAAACCCCTCTGGGACCTGAGCTGGTCCAGCTGGAATGGTCTGAGATGGAGCCCCCCATCAATCTCAATCTAGGGATCCGCAACTGGGGTTGCAGTATGAGCAACGGGCTGAGTCTTGCCCCTACCTCGGCCTCTGACGTGGCCTCAGCCTCTACCCCTAATAGGAGTTGCTGCTGCGGGAAGACTGGATTGTTGGTCACCGAAAGAAGAAGCACGTGTTTTCTCCATCTGCGAGAGAGTAGAAGAGTTCAATCAGTATTTGAGATACAGAGAATTGCACGACGGATTAGAAATAAAAATTGAGTTTGTTACTAACTTCATAGCCTCTGAGATATAAGTACAGACGTCTCCGTACCGTATTTCAGACTCTATTAAGCTTTTTCATGAATTGTGATACCTATGCAACCTAGTGCTCTGATACCAACTTGTCACGACCCAAATTCCCAACCCACGGGATCGTGATGGCGCCTAACACCACACTTGCTAGGCAAGCCAATGTTAGAACTTGATTAGCCATTTCCCTTTTACTTAAGCACAATAAGACAATCTGAAATAATCTAATAATTTCTAATAATTGTAATCAGGAATAATATTCGATATGATAAAATGAACCACGAACTAAAACTAATTATATAACTACCCAGGGTCTGATGTCACAATTCACGAACTACTAAAGAGTACTACAAATAATGGGCTGAAAGAATTATATATCTGTTTTTGAATGTAATAAAATAGTGTCTATAAAATTAAGAGAAGACTCCAGGAATCTGCGAACGCCAGCAGATCTACCTCGTGTCTCCTAACGATGGTGTCAGCTACTAAAATCTCCTAACTCTAGTCGGTACCTGGATCTGCACAAAAGAGTGCAGAGTCTAGTATCAGTACAACCGACCTTATGTACTGAGTAAGTGCCGAGTCTAACCTCGACGAAGTAGTGACGAGGCTATGGCGGGGCATTAACAATATAACGTGTGAACAATATATAATAAATCAAGAAAGAAATTCTAAACAAAACAAAACAATAGTCTGTAGCAATAAATAAAATAACTCAGCCACCTTTTCCAGGTCTCAGCTATAGCCAATTCTCACATAAGTTTCCAGATTTTCAAATTTCCACTTTAAAATGATCGTAAGTGCATAATATGAAAAATAGTAAAGTAAAACAGTAAGTTTTCCAAATCTTTGTGTTTAAATTAGTAAAACATAAATATTCTCCCTTATCGCTCCTTGTTGTGGCGCGCAACCCGCTCCCACCTGTCCACTCGTATTTCTCCTCCCTATATATATATCACCCTTATTTCTCCTGTTGCGCAGTGCAACCCGATCCCACCTATCCACCCTTTATTACTACTTGTTGCAGCGTGCAACCCACTCCCACCAGACAATCACATCACTTTATTTATAAAATTTCCACAATTCAAGTAAAAACCTTTCACAATATTCCTGTCTCAATATTTTTAAACAGATAGTTGTACAACTCATGAACTTCATCAATTATCATTTCACAATGAAATCAACCGGAATATATATATGAATCGTAAAACAATGTCATCCAATTCAAGTTTTATGTATCACCATGAAACCAAGGGAACAATCAACACTTCCAAAATACTGGGAACAATACTTGACAACAAGTCGACGAAAGCAATTAGACATGGAGGTATCAATGATCATAAAATAGTTTAAGCTAGGAACCAAATAAATTGGAAACAAGGAAGGGACCATGTTCAACAATAATTTTTAGTGGTGCATAGATACTCGTCACCTCACCTATACACACCACACATGCAAGTTCACATAGCATTTAAGCGGGGATTCCTATTCCCTCAAGTCAAGGTTAAACCGAGCACTTACCTCAAATCTGCAAGCCACTCACTGCTCAATTACTGCTTTTCCTTTCGAATTTGCCTCTAACCCGATCGAATCTAATCATAATTAGTTTAATATCATTACTTTATGCTAAAGAAACTAACATTACTGAAAAATCAATGTTTTCCTAAGTTTTCTAAAAAAAAGTTAAAACCCGACCCCGGGCCCGCTTGGTCCAAACTAAGGGTTTGGACCAAATTCCGTTTACCCATTCACCACCGAGCCCGAATATGCAATTAATTTCGAAATCTGACCCCAATTGGAGGTCAAAATTCCATTTTTACAAAATTTCATAATTCTATCCAAACCCTCAATTTCTACCATGAAAGTTCTTGATTATTGATTGAAAAGTGACGAAAAATATTGGATAATTGAAAGAGAAGAGTTTAGAATTTTTTACCAACACTTTGGGGATGACTTTGTGTGAAGAAAATCTCCTTTAGGCCTTTGTAGTTCATAATATGAAGAAAATAGGTTCTGCCCGATTTTTAAAAGTTGTTTTATACGACTGGGCAGGCCTTCATCGCGTTCGCGATGAGTCAGGACCGTTGGCCTTCGTGTTCGCGTAGAATGGTCCGCGTTCGCATAGGTCTAGGCCCAGTGGCCCTTCGCGACCAGGTGGCCACATTCTCATAGAGTAAGCGGCTCCTCCTTCCCCAGGCCCATTTACACAGCACGTTCGCGTGGGCCAGAACGCATTCGCGAAGCTTTAACCTACCAGTGCTTCGCGTTCGCGTCCTGAGCTCCGCATTTGCAAAGAACAAAAATACCCCAGTGCACCTATACTCTACGCGTTCGTGAGTGAAGCAATGTGAACGCGAAGCACAACTCGACTGTGCACCAGAAACAGCAAAAACAATAACTTTAACTAGTCCAAAACATCCCGTAGCCTATCCAAAACTCACCCGAGCCCTCGAGGCTCTAAACCAAACATGCACGCAAGTCTAAAAACATCATACGGACTTGCTCGTGCGATCAAATCATGAAAATAACATCTAAAACTATGATTTTAACCTCAAAACTCATCATTTTTCTTAAGAACACTTAACTTTCACTATTTCTCAACCAGACGTCCGAATCACGTCAAATCAACTTCGATTCTTACCAAATTTCACATATAGGACTTAAATATCATAACAAATCTGTAGCGGGCTCCGGAACCAAAATACAAGCCCGATACCAATGAGTTCAAGCATTAATTCATTTATTTATTTCCTTAAAAGTCCAACATAACAATTTTTTTCAAAAATTGATTTCTAAACCTAGGGACCTCGGAATTCAATTCCGGGCATACGTCCAAGTCCCATATTTTACTGCGGACCTCCCGGAATCATCGGAACATAGATCCGAGTCTGTTCACTCAAAATGTTGAACCAAGTCAACTAAAACCAAATTTTAAATTCCAAAAATTGTTATTTCTCATATTTTCACATAATAGCTTTCCGGTTTCACGCCCGGACTGCACACGCAAGTCGAGGTAAATAAAATTAATATTTTTAAGGCTAATGAGTCTAGAATAGAGTCTTAATTTATTGTGATGACCCTTTCAAAAATTAATTTCTAAAGCTAGGGACCTCGAAATTCAATTTCGGGCATACACGCAAGTCTCATATTTTACTTCGGACCTCCCGGGATCGTCGGAACACGGATCCGGTTCCGTTCACTCAAAATATTGAACCAAATCAACTAAAACCAAATTTTAAATTCCAAAAATTATTATTTCTCATATTTTCACATAAAGGCTTTCTGATTTCACACCCGGACTGCGCACGTAAATTGAGGTAAATAAATTAATCTCTTTAAGGCTAATGAGCCTGTAATGGAGTCTTAATTTATTAGATGACCCTTTGGGTCATCACATAACTGTACTATTTGAGTTGCCTCTTGCATATTAAATTCCTTTATTTTACGTTGTAACTTGAGACTAGACTTGTGTAGAGTGATAGACTTGCTATTGTAGAGATTCGACGGGCTTTATGATTAGCCGCGAAATAATTGTACTCCTCCTACGAATTTCCCTCGCGTTATGCGTTCTCATCGAAAGGTTTCCCTTAAAAATTTATAACTCACACGTGCATTCGAGAGTGGGGTCAAGGACCCCTCAAAGCTTCTTATTCTAATGGGATCGGGCCGTTTGCCTCGACAGGATAGATACATCTATAGTTCGTATCGTTCGACCCTCGGCAGCGCACATTATGATGGATCGGACTATACACCTCGGCAGGATTATGTATCACACTCTCATGGGAGTGGGCCGTTTGCCTCGGCAATATAATAGATGCATATATGGTTCAAAAATATTATAATGGATCGGGTCGTACACCTAGACATTTATATAAAATACTCTTATGAAATTGTGTGTAATAATTGATAAGAGGGCTATATATCTGTGAGTTTTCCTGATTGAAAAGTGGTGACCTATCTGGTGAGGTCCATTATATATACTCCGATTGAGAAGGTAACTACTAGCCGAGCGTTTGAGTTATTGCTGAGAGGAGAATTTTACCACGTACTATACTTATTATTTCGTTTATTTCCTCTGAATCACATTTGTTTACTTGTATCGTATTTGCCTTATTGGACCACTAGTAAGTGTTGATGTCGACCCCTCATCACTACTTCTCTGGGGTTAGGCTAGATACTTACTGGGTACGCGTTGATTTTGCGTACTCATGCTACACTTGTTGCACTTTTTGTGCAGGTAAATATATGTCTGGTGGCCTTTGTGCACCAAGGCGCGGATATTGCAGGGACTTTGCCATGAGCTGCATTTCATGTTACGATCTGCAGCCTACAAAGTCTCCATTAGAGTTATTTATATTTTCCTGTTTAATTTGTATTCCAGACAGATGTTGTATTTTATTATATTTACTAATTGATGCTCATGCACTTGTGACACAGGGGTTTGGGGGTTCCTACGAGTTGTTCGTTATTGTAATTCGTGTAAATATTACCCTTTACCCTATAAATTCTATTTTCATACTATTTAATAATGAAAAATTATGATCTCAAAATACTAAAATGAGTAATTAAGTGATCAATCACCGTTGGCTTGTCTGACAGCGGTGTTAGGCGACATCACGACCTTTAGTGGATTTTGGGTCGTGACATTAAGTCCGATAAAATCATGTAAGGAAAAACAAGTAATACTCAATAAGAACAACCGGCCACTTTCACACAAGATTTGTTCAAGGACTTTCTTGAGGTACTTCACCTCATAGTCACATTTCACGGGTCCCAACTCGTGAACCTTAATCACTTGGCATCTTGTGTCCACATTACAATTCATAACTGCATGTACGATTCACGTGCCAAGGGAGTGATAATATCTTATACCCGCACAGACAACTCACGTGTCAATAATAATTATGAACTTGACTGCACGGACAACTCAGGTGCAGAAGAATAACTTTCACACAGAAAGCAAGTATACGAGAATATGTGTAAATAATCAATAGACAATAGGGTTCATCTTGTCAAACAGATATAAGAGATTAATTACATGTATGCTTGTGCAAGTGTTCTATCACAACTCGACTCAACATATAAGGGTAGAGAAAATGAATGGCACATAGGAAACAACACAAAAAAACGTAAAATGCATAACTCACACCACGTAGGCACACCACTACAGAAATATCATCAATAACAATGCCTCGGGCCATCACAAGTCATCACAATAAAGTAAATACCTGCCTTGTCTCGCCGCACGCGCATAATAATATTCTCTTCTTGTCTCGCCATATGTGCAAACCCACATATAAAGCCCGCCTTCTCACGTCGCATGTGCAAATATCAATAATAACAATAGGACGGAAAACTCACGTGCGAACACCCCGAGAATCCTCTCAACAATACCATGTGTGCCAAAAACATAACAACACAAAATAAGGTCTTTCACCACATGTGCCCATATGCCACCATTTTTCATCAAATAATTTTAATATCACAATCACACATATCCCTCAGCTCAAAAACACTGAGTACATCAACAACAACAACAATAACATGGGAGTACGTCAAGTAAATCAACACAAAAATTAAAGAACACAAAGAAATGGAAGTACGAGATCACCATGGAAGACACCACAGGTAATATTGGTTTCAACGAGAATATCTCAACAAGGGGAGAGATAATGTATAACAATGATTCCACTTAAGTACAACTCGATGATAAGAGAGTAGCATAAATCAAAGATTCCCAATAAGGATAAGTCAACAATGAACGGGATAACAAAACTTCAGTTAAGGTTAAGCAATTATGGAAGAGATAATAAAAACTCCAATTAAGGCTAAGCATTTACGGAAAAGTCATCAATAACTTCAATCAAGAATAAATGATTACGGAAAAGACAACAATAACTTCAATTAAGGATAAACAATTACAGAAAATACATCAATAACTTCAATTAAGGTTAAGAAATTACGGAAAATATAACATGGCAATAAAAGAGGCGATAAATTCAATTAAGGCACATAAGAGTTTATTGGCAACAAGGGCCGAATATGAATCGATCAACTCCAAATAAGACACGTAAGGGTGAATTTAATAAGTAGAGGATTTAACATGATAAGACAACTTCATTTTTAATCGACATAAGAACCTAAGAGTTGATACCCATAAGAACCGAGTACGTGTTGATACCCAATTTTTCATCAAAATTATTTTTTAACTTGCATATATACCTTCAAAATCAGGTTTCCATAAGAATATAATTTTACCATATTTTTATTAAATCATCCAGTGTTTTCATTTCTAATAATTAATTACAAAATTGTATTACAAACAATTTCAAAAGCATTTCTTGATTTAATTTATTATTTAGGGTCCTATTGAGACCAGATTATTTCACAATTAGCCAGATTGGCACTCTTTGACTATAATTGCAACAACTTTGCAATTAAAGTCTAATCATATGTTTTATGCTATTTTGGCCCAATAATTAGTCATTTTATATTTTAAATGATAATTAATCATTTTAATTTACTCTATTAAGCATCAAATTTATTTTTTATAATTATCAATTATTTTTATAAATTATTTATCTATTTTTTATTGGGTATTTATTGGTTAGCCACTACTATTTAAATTCTAGCCTAATTAACCCGGACCCCTAACCCATTTAAATAACCCAACAGACCCCCCAAGCCCAATTCCTACATTATTGGCCCAATCCGGACTCAATCTCAACCGTTGATCAAATTTGATCAACGGTCCAGAACGACCCTTACCTAATTTAACCCTAAACGACTACCCACCCCCCTCATCTCTCATTTTCCCCACTTCACTCTCAGTCGTCTCTCAATCCTCTCCCCTCTCTCTCTAAACCCTTCATCTACTAAATCTATCTCCTCCATGCTCCGGCCACCTCCTCGCTGGAAACCATGGAGGTCTCACCTCCTACCAGCCTTATGGCTCCCCCTTTAACGTGTGTCATCGTTTTGAGACCTTCAAGTGAACCAAAAGGCGGTTAACTCACCCAATGGGTTCTCATGCCATTTTCGGCCACCTCCGGCCGTCTGATTAAGATCTATGACCTTTGGGTTAAATCCAGTAACATTTTAAGGCTTTCTTATCTTTTCTAGGTTCTCTTCGAAACCCTAGTTCTTTAAATCTTCCGATTCTTTTAGATCTATAACAGGTCTACACCTATTAAGAGTTCTTTCCATGTTTTCTTTAAAGATTCTTCAGGTTCCTAAATGATTTTTCAGTTTTCGAACTAGGGTTTTGAAAATCCCTTTAAAAACTGTTCTTTTTCTGGTTTCTCAACATTATTTTATGATTCTACCGTGTTTAAACATTATGTGAGTTTTTTTCCCATCTTGTCTGATTCATTTTTGTTAAAAACCCCAAAGTTCTCAGTTTCAATATGTGGTTCCGAGTTTGTTTACGATAATATGTTTACCTGTTCTATTATGTTTAATGTGTTCTCATGAATACTTTGTGATTTTGTGATTTTACCCCATGTTTGCCTATTAGGGTTTTTGGATTCGATTACTTTTGCCTATATCATGTCTATGTTGTGATTCGTACTATGTTCTATACGAATCCCTAACTTCTATATGATTTTACCTCACTAGTCTTCCTATGGTTCTGATTGTTGTCTATAATATGTTTATTACACTTATTCTCATAATGTTGTGACAAATAAGTGCTATCTTTTCTATTTGTGAATCCCTGAATCTCTACGATTGATACTTCACTGATTTTGCATAATGTTCTCTACTGATTTTTGAGTATTTCCTTAATTAAGATGTGCTAATTTCCTGTTTCTCTTTGTTTTTATCATGCCTATCCCGCTAATATGTGATATTCTCCTTGATTGATATTGATTTCCTGTAATTAGAACCTCACTCGAGGGTTTCCTTACTGATTTCCAGAATATAAATTATTTCTTACCTTATTTCCATAAATGATTTTGTTGTCAAATTAATTCACATATATTTTCCTTAAATAGAATTCTGAACTTGGCCTTAATTACATGTGATATACCTATACCATACTTATACTACTTCCTTATTGTGTTAAAATCAGCTTTACATAATTCCTTTCCTTACTTGTCACTGCTTATTACCGTTTGAGTATGACTCCTTAATCAAAGGAAGTCTTTTACCAAGTTGATTCTAATTGATTATTTACTCCCATAATTACTGTTGAAACTGTTATTTTACCTTATTCTTCTGTCTGTTTTAAACTATAAATACCTCTACTTTCTCCTTAACAAATACACGAACAAATATTGTTCTGAACTCTCACACATATACATTCTCTCTTGTTATTCTTGTTGTTTACTTGCTATTCTCAGTCGGCTGCAAGCCAAGACTGAGCAACTATACACTCTACTGCTCTGCACTCTACTGTTATTCACTCTACTGCTCCTCACTCTGCACTTATTCTCTCATTTAACTGGTATGTTTTTCAGTTAACTCAAAGCATAAAAAACAACATGCTTCTTTTAATATTGCAATTCCTTCTATTTCTACTATGCTTTTACTTATGGTTCTGTTGTGTACCCTGTAATTAGCATGTCTACTTTCACTTTACTGGTATGATTGTTAAGCTGTCCTATCCTCCCTAAGATTCATCATGTTATCTCCCCTAGCACACCCCCTTAATCTGATTCTGTTAGTTTCTGGCCTGAACATCTTTATGAAAAATAATCTGTGGTTGTTAAAGTTCTGTGATACCTTAGTGTTTCTCTGGTAGTAACTTGTATGCAAATATGCATCATGAGTAGACTACTTGTCCCCAATCCCTTATTCCATGTTTGTGACTGCTTCCTTGTACTATGCATGCTGAGCTGTTCTGAATTGTTGATTGTCCTAATCACTTTCTTTCAAACCGTTTTCACTAAAATCAAAATCCCTTGTTCTCTAAAACTTATTTCAAACTACTCATTTTCAAACTGTTTTCCAACTCAATTCCTTCAAAACTATGTAAAGCACTATCACTATACTCCTAGACCTTTAAGTTTTGCCCCCTTAGTGTGAGCATTGCTTTGGGACCCTTGAGCTCCCTCTGAACTTTGACATACAAAGAATGGCCATTCCACACTGCACTTACTCAATTTGGTTATGAAAATTTGTGTGTGACCAATGTCCGGGATCCCTTGAGATCCTTAGGGAACTCTGACACACCTGGATTTGTATTAAAAGCTGTGAACTAATGGCAATGAGGATTCTGGAGATTCTGGGCCTATCACTAGGCTACCTATAGCATAACTTCTTTTTCTTAATTCAATTATGTAATTTATACAAATTTCCTGTAATAACTACTTGTAAACAACTCTGAGGATGGATAGTGGAAAGGTAAGGGGTAACTATGCATGCTTTAGCTATTAAAAGGGTAGAAAGCATGTTATTAGGTTTATATTCCTACTTGTGCAATAGAAACTATGCTTAGGATTCATTTCATGCATTAGAAATAATGTTCCCTAGGACTTACACTTACTGTTTTCGGTATGTCCGTCTTACTATCATATCACTTAGAAAAACCTACATAAAAATGTGTTAATAACCAGTATTTTACAATCATGCTCTACGCTGCCATGTACACTTAGAAATCCTGTCCTTAGGATAACACAAATAGATTGTACTCTTGCATGTTCTGAAATCGTGCTTAATGTTGTAATTATTGTGCATTTAGAAATCCTTCTTAGGATTCTGTATTCTGCATCCCTACCTGTGCATTAGATACCATGTTTTAGGATTTCATTCATACTCGCTTAACAACACCTAGTCTAACTACTGCTGCATGTTATTTTACACCTAGGCAAGCCTTAGGAAATCAGTTAAAGAAATAAAACCAGAACTGTCCTTTGTGATTAGTGTTCAACTGTCAGCATGCTTAAAACCAGTAAGCAAAGCCGATTAAGACTTCCTCTCTGAGTTATGCAATAAATCTGTCTTTGTGTTATCACTTAGATACCATGCTTAGGATCTGAACCTAAATCTGGACCTTAATTGTGTATGAGTCATGTTGTTTATGTGTACTACCTGTGGAGGTATAGTTGTGCCTTTTCTCTTATTTTCTGTGTTTCCCCCCCCTAATTGCAGTCCTATATGTTCTTATCTTTCGCCTTAGTATTTTTCCTTCAAACCTGAGGGTATGCCTAGAACATCCCTTATAGGATATAAGTCCTAAATTCCTCCGGGACTGATAGGAAGGGACGGGTAACAGCATGCAATAGAGGTCAAGACCAACACTCGATTTAGTTACTTTCACGGGGTGGGAAAGGGTAGAATATGGATATGATGACCGGTACGCTAATACCACGTGTAGCCCCTCTTTGAGGAGTGATTACCGGGTATTGTACTGATGTGATCCATATTATTATAAACCTAGGATACCCTTTACATGCTTAGATCGTAATCTTTTCAAAATCTAACCTTCTTTACTATTTTTTTAAATATTTGCATGCTTAAGACTTAAATCCCCTCTTATTTGAGCCTTTATTTGTTTGTTTGCTAAGTCGTACAAATTCACAAAAACGGTTTGGCCGGGAACCACACTTGTGGATCCTGAGGGGTGCCTAACACCTTCCCCTTAGGATAATTTCAAGCCCTTACCCTATCTCTGGTTAAAAACATAGTTGTAAATGAACCCCTTTGGTGTCCTAACTCACCTTTAAAATCGTTAGGTGGCGACTCTCAAAAACACAAAACCCCTTTCCCAAAAGGAAAGAGTTGTCCCAATCGAATGTCATAAACCCGATCTCCGCGAGGAAAGAGGGGGCGCGACAATATGGCGACTCTGCTGGGGATTTATCTAGGATTTTACCATTTCAAACGGCTTTGTGAACTTGTCTTTACTTTGTTAATACTTGCGACCTTTCCCTTTTCCCCCTTATGTGCAATTACTTATCTATTTCTTTAAGCATTTATTTTTCTTCAAAAGTAACTGACATGTTCTTTCTGTTTCCTTCCTTTGTAACCGCTTTTAAATTATAAACTGTTGTATTTACTGCTTTCCATAACGTGCAAATACATGAAAACATGTCTTTAATGCTTATTTAATTGCATAATCATGCTCAACATTCATACTCCACTCGTGCCAAACAAAATACTATAGCAACACTTGATGAGTGGTTGCGCTCTTCCTGTATTATTACCCCCTAAATTTGGAAAGGCTTATTTTCGGTAAAACTAGTCGATCAGCGGTGCAGTCAATGGTTTCATGCCTTTCCCCCTTGAGTTGTTCGCTCGAGAGTATCAGTCTAAAACCCCATAGAAACCTTACTCCGTTATGTTGTTTCATACATCATGGTCAAACCTAGCTAGGCTAAAGTGTGGTCCGCACGATAGATTTTAAGATTGCCTTATCCAAAAGTCCACTAGGTTTCCCTAAACCCAAACGGACATCATCACGTTCTGTGCATTTATTTGGAGAACTAAATGCTTTATGCTAATTATTGATGTTAAATAGTCGAGTCTGGTGGGGGTAAGGGCCTAACCTTGTTTGCCTTGCAGAAAAATGAGGCACGATGTCCCCAGATTCGACATGGTCTCCAATATCCATCCAAGATTGCTAAGTTGGTGGGAAGATTTACATTCTAGTGACAAAAATCTCATCAGAAAATGCTTGGGCAATCTACCATCTCTCCTAGAGAACCATCCTAACAACATGATAATAGAGGTTGCTACCCTGTTCTAGGATTGTGAAAGGTTTGTGTTCCGCTTTGGAGACATTGAAATGACACCTTTGCTGGAGGAAATAGGAGGATTGGTTGGCCTAGTATGGGACCCGAGGTTGCTAATGCTTGAGAACCGCACATGCAAAGGTTTCCTCAAAATGATGGGTCTGAAGAAGAATGCAGAACTGGTATGCTTAAAGAAGTCATACATCCCTTTTGACTACTTGTACGAAAGGTACGGTCACATCAAATCATACTGCACCTACCACGACGAGTTTGCCATCACATCTTTGGGACACATCCATCGTAGAGTATTCGTCTTCATGTTTTTCTTCTTGGGTCTGGTTGTGTTCCCAGTAAAGAAAGAGAGAATCCACACCAGATTAGCCATGGTAACCAAGACACTAATGGAAGGAACTGATGGGCAAAACTTCAGTATTGTGCCCATGATCATTGCAGACATATATCGAGCCTTGGAAAAGTGTCAACGAGGGACAAGACACTTTGAAGGCTGCAATCTACTACTTTAGATTTGGCTCATGGAACATCTCCAAAAGGGCGAATACCGACAAGAAATTCATCGAAGAGTTTGGGATGACCACATCGCTTTCCACCATCCAAAGCGAATGAATTACATCCTCGGCATGTTTGCTCAGCCTGAGAACGCCAAAGGATGGGTCGAACTCTTTGGTAATCTGACTGAAGAACATGTTCAGTGGATGTTCGAGTGGTTTCCGACAGAGGAGTTCATCGCCCGTTCTAGAGATGCACCGCTCCTAATACTAATTGGTATAAGAGGAACACACCCTTACGTACCTCTTCGAGTTATGAGGCAAGCGGGTAGGGAGCAAGTCATACCCAGGGTCGACAAGATGAGCCATCTTCGAGCTGACTTCCAAAATGACGATAGTTCTCACAAGTGCCAAGCCCAGCACATGTGGCACTGCAAGATTGTAATGGAGAAGGACACCATCGAGCCAGACAGTTATCATGCCGGTTGTACCCCTTTTTATCCTGGTTGGTTGGCAGAAAATTGGGGTGGTCTAAGTGAGCCGGTGTTCGTTTAGGGCCACAGGGTTATAGAAGAAAAGGTCGATGCACAAGTCAAAAACAACCATCTGCGCAAGAGGATCCATGAGTATGAGGATGAGCACCGCGAAATACACGAGTCTAACAAGAAACTAATCGAGGAATGGAAGGATATGGCTATCAGCACCAACAAAAGGTTAGGGTATTTGGAGCGGGGCATAGTGGAGCTGGAGGGGAAATTTCTCAATAGTATTGAAGATTGTCAAAAGGCTGAAGGGACCGACGGAGGACATCTAGCCAGAGCATACCTGTTGCTGGGACTTTGCAAGTTGGGGAAACTGTACGAGGGAAGCAAGAATGCTGAGTCTGGGGAAGATCCTTCTGGGACCAAGTAGATAGGAATGTCTTTCTTTTACTTTATCAATGTAATAACACCAATGGCCAGTAGTGACCTTTACTTCCTGTTTATTTAGTGTCATTTTGAGATTCGTCTATTTTCTTATCAATAAAATGAGGCATTTAGCATCTTAAGTTCTCCAAATCAATTTGTTGCTAGGCCTACCTCGGGCACAAAATAGGTCCCCAAATTAGGACGCACTTTACATTTCCGCACTATGTGTTTAAATACCACAATATTTTTCATAATCCTCNGCATCATCATCCTATCTTACAAGATCCAGGGGCCCTCCACCCTCTCCTCCTCTTAGTCCTCCCAAAGGCAAGAACAAAGGATCAAAGAAAATGGAAGATTCAGGCAATAGAAGAAATGAGGATGTGGTTGAACGGGTAGAGGCCACTGATGGCCAGGGTATTCGGATTCAGAATGAAACTATGTCGCAACTGGAACAGAAGTTGTTAAAGTTTCAAGAAGAGCTTGACCAAGTTCGGAATCTAGCAAACCTGTCATTCTCCCTCAACGTCCCAGACATCAACATCCAGAATCCTACACCTCCTCAAAACATCCCAAAGCAGCAAAATCATCCTGCAGCTCATCATCACACCACCCCACCAAAGAACCAAATTCTTCCAGCACACTGCAATGCCTGCCATACTCCAAACAACACCCCACTGCTTATCCCAGAACCTTAGAAATCCATAAATGACCATTTCCACACTCATGCGCCAGGACACCATATCAATCCCATCTACGTGGAGACCATGCCACACTCCACTCCCCTATCATATACACACCTGAGTCTGACGAAAAGGACCTGCTTATCAAGAACTTGGTTGAGGAACGTAGGATGTTGACCAGCCGAGTTCAAGGCGTCGAGGGAATCAAGGGAGTCGAAGGGTTGAACTATGAAGACCTATGCATACAGCCCGATGTCGAACTGCCCGAGGGATACAAACCTCCTAAGTTTGAAATGCTTGATGGTACAGGTGATCCAAGGTTCATCTGAGAACTTATTGTGACAAGTTGGTTGGAGTAGGGAAGGATGAAAGGATCTGCATGAAGCTGTTCATGAGGAGATTGAAAGGAGAAGCATTGTCTTGGTACATCAGCCAAGATCCCAAGAAATGGTTGAATTGGTTGAGCATGGAATATGACTTTATGGACAGATTCAGTTTCAACACAGAAAACGCACCAGACGGGTTCTATATTCAGAATTTGAAAAAGAAGCCCATGGAGACATTTCGCGAGTATGCTACTCGTTGGAGGTCCGAAACTACCAAGGTCAGACCCGCCTTAGAAGAGGAGCATATGAACAAGTTCTTTGTCTGGGCCCAGGACCCGCAGTACTATGAACGGTTGATGATGATTGAGAACCACAAGTTCTCCAACATTTATAAATTAGGTGAACGGATTGAAGAAGGTATCAAGAGAGGTATGGTCACAAATTTTGAAGCCTTGTAAGCGACAAATAAGGCTTTGTAGTCTGGTGGTGTGTCTAAGAAAAGAGACGCGAGCCATGATGGTTGCACAAAGAACCAAATCCCCACTCAAATACCAAACTTACCCAACATCTCCACTCACATATCAACCAATCCCAAATTACCAAGCACCCTCATACCAAGCTCCACCACCAACTTATCAATCACCTCCACCACCGACATATCAACCTGCTTCACCCAGATACTCACAACCCGCTCCTATCTACCATACTTACAATTCCCAACCATCTCATTACCGATCACCCTCTACCCGTTAAAACTTCCCTAGACCTCGTCCTAATTTTGGTCGCAGACCTCCAAAACAGTATACCGCCATCGCTGAACCCATCGACCAGCTCTATAAGAAGATCAAAGCTACTGGTTATGTCACCCCCATCCCTGCTGCAACCCCTAAGAATCCTTCTCAATGGGTCAACCCAAAAAATTCCTGTGCATACCACTCAGGCATGAAGGGGCACACTATCGATGAATGCCGCTCTTTGAAGGACAAGATACAATCCCTGATTGACAACAAGGTCATCGTGGCAAAGGAATTTACTCCAAATGTCTGCAAAAATCCTCTTCCGGACCATAAAGGTGGAGGCATCCACTTGATTGAAATAGAAGATGATTGGGACCCCGAGGGATCAATCGGGTTGATCGCAGAAAGCGATGATCCAAAGAAACCTGCAATCACTCTCAAACCGATCATAGTCCAGATTCAACCGTCTGAGGATGATGAGGTAAATATGTCCATGCCGCTTGAGTTTGAAGTAGCTTCACCTGCAAAGACACCAGTATCGATTGACGTTGAGTTCGTGTCTCCGGCAAATGCACCTGCACCATTTGAGGTTGCAGTCTTGCCACCCCAGGAACATGTTCCATTCGAAGTGAGGGTAGCTGTATTAATCACGGTGGCAATATCAACCACACCACCTTTCTATACAAATGTTGTACCATGGGACTATTCAGCCGAGGCGAGAAGGAGAGGCAAAGTCAATACTGAAGAAGTTGTTGCAGCGCAGGGTATGACAAGAACTGGTATAGTCTACACCTCTGAACATCTGGCTGAATCCAGCAGGCAGGCTTCCAATCGACCTCCCATTATCGAGACAGGTCCAGACGACCTTTGGAGGAAAGTACAGGCCAAGGAGTATTCGTTCATCGACCAGCTGAACAAAACGCCAACGCAAATATCCATCCTCTCTTTGCTGCAGAATTTTGAGACGCACAGGAATGCTTTACCGAAGGTGTTGAACGAAGCCTATGTTCCAAACAACATCACTAGTGGAGAAATGGCTAATATGGTGGACCAAGTGTTGGAGAGTCACAAGATCACTTTCCATGAGGACGCGCTGCCTCCTGAAGGGCTGAGCCATAATAAAGCACTGCACATCACTGTGCAATGCGAAGATTATTTCATCACCAGAATCCTAATCGATGGGGGATCCAGTCTTAACATATGTCCGCTGATAACGCTCAAGAAATTGGGTAAAGGGCTGCATGAGATAAAGGATGGAGCGATCAACGTGAAAGCCTTCGATGGATCTCAGAGGTCCACCATTGGTGAGATCAGCCTATGCCTGCAAATGGGGGCTAACCTGGTTTGAGGTGGACTTCCAAGTGATAGATGTGCCAGCGTCCTACAATCTGTTATTGGGACAACCCTGGATCCATGTTGTTGGGGCCGTAGCATCAATACTACATTAGGCAGTGAAGTTGTGGAACCACCAAGAGGTGATTATTCATGGTGCGGTAGCAACCCTATTTACAGTCGCCAGACTATCCCAGTGATTAAAGGAAGAAGGAAGCTGGGTGGAGAAACTTACCACCACAATGAATGGGTCAACGGTATCGACAAAGACAAATGGTGGGATAGCAAGATCGCAAGTATGATGAATTGGCGAGGGTACGAGCCAGGTAAAGGGCTCGGCAAGAACCTTCAGGGGATCTCCAAACCTATCTCAAGAAGCACGACACCACTTTTGGTCTGGGATACGAATACACTTGGGAAGAATTCAAAAATTGGTCGCCACCATGGCGCGGTCCTTATTACCCTTTGGAGCAACCAATACCGCATCTGGAGCAGACCTTCCAACAGGCCGACGTTATTTATGGATCAGACGAAGAAGAAGCACTTGTAGCAATGAGGAACTTGTTTCTGGAGGACAGTGATATGGACTGTTGTATTATTATCGAGGAGGAGGGGAGGAAGGCCCTTCTATACAGGATGTGAGCAGAGGGACGTACCTCAAGAATTAGACTGTCAGGACAACCAAAGCCCGACGAGCCTCGGGCATTACTATTACCTGTCTTGATGAATCGATGACTGTGACATGCAACGAGACAATGCAACAAACGGATGTAGATTTGGAAGAAGATGACATATCTGACGAGATTGTCAAAGAAGTTGAGAATTTTGAGAACAGACCTAAGTCCAACCTGGACGAGACTGAAATCATCAACCTGGGAGATTCAGGAAACATCAAGGAAACACGAATCAGCATTCATTTGTTGCCGTCAGAAAAGAAAGAATATGCAGAATTTCTAAAGGAGTATGAGGACATATTCACCTGGCCGTATGACGACATGACTGGTCTAAGTACGTCTATTGTGGCTCAAAAATTTCCAACCAATCCTATGTGTCCACCAGTAAAACAAAATCTCAGGAAGTTCAAACCCGACATGAGTTTGAAAATCAAAGAAGAAGTCACCAAGCATATCAACGCCAAGGTTATCAGGTAGTTGAGTACCCGACATGGTTAGCCAACATTGTGCCAGTACCAAAGAAGGATGGGAAGGTCAGAGTCTATGTCGACTACCGGGATCTCAACCAGGCTAGTTCGAAAGACGACTTCCCTTTTCCAAATATACATATCCTGATTGACAATTGCGCCAAGCATGAACTAGAATCATTCGTGGATTGCTTCGCTGGTTATCATCAGATCTGGATGGATGAGGAAGATGCTGAGAAAATGACTTTTATTACACCATGGGGAGTGTACTGTTACAAGATGATGCCATTCGGCCTGAAGAATGCAGGGGCCACCTACATGAGGGCTATGACCACCATCTTCCACGACATGATTCATAAGGAGATCGAGGTATACGTGGATGATGTTATTATCAAGTCTAGGAAATCCACTGACCACATGGAAGATTTGAGTAAGTTCTTCAAAAGGTTGCGCAGATACAATCTGAAGTTGAACCCCGCGAAGTGTGCATTCGGGGTTCCTGCTGGAAAGTTGCTCGGGTTCATTGTCAGCCGCCGAGGGATAGAATTGGATCCGTCAAAGGTCAAAGTCATTCAAGAACTACCACTGCCAAGGAACAAGAAAGATGTGATGAGTTTCTTGGGGAGACTTAATTACATCAGTCGATTCATAGCACAGTCTACAATTATCTGTGAGCCGATCTTCAAGATGTTGAAAAAGGACGCTGCAACAAAGTGGACCAATGATTGTCAAAAGGCTTTCGACAAAATCAAGTCATACCTATCAACACCACCAGTCTTGGTACCGCCTGATCCAGGTAGACTTCTGTTACTCTACCTTGCAGTGTTAGATGGAGCTTTCGGTTGCGTTTTGGGGCAACACGATGAAACAGGAAGAAAGGAGCAAGCCATTTATTATCTCAGCAAGAAGTTCACTCCGTACGAGGCCAGATATTCTCTATGGGAACGCACTTGTTGTGCTTTGACTTGGGTAGCTCAGAAGCTGAGGCATTACTTATGTGCCTACACAACATATCTCATATCGAGAATGGATCCATTGAAGTACATCTTTCAGAAGCCCATGCCCACTAGCAAGCTAGCCAAGTGGCAAATCCTGCTGAGTGAGTTCGATATTATCTATGTGACTCAAAAAGCGGTCAAGGGACAAGCACTGGCAGACCATCTTGCTGAGAACCCTGTAGACGGAGAATAGAACCTCTGAAAATGTATTTTCCTGATGAAGAGGTATCATTAATAGGAGAAGACATTGCAGAATCCTATGACGGTTGGAGAATATTCTTCGATGGAGCAGCGAACTTCAAGGGAATTGGCATTGGGGCAGTCCTAATATCAAAAATCAGTCAGCATTATCCGGTATCTTCCAAACTCAGATTCCCCTGCACCAACAAGATGGCAGAGTATGAAGCCTGTATCTTAGGGCTCAACATGGCCATTGACATGAACTTCCAGGAGCTGTTAGTGATTGGTGACTCAAATTTGCTAGTACATCAGGTACAAGGATAGTGGGCTACCAAGAACTCCAAGATACTGCCATATCTGCACCACATATAGGAATTAAGAAAGAGGTTCACAAAGACGGAATTTTGGCATGTCCCCAGAATCCAGAATGAGTTCGCCGATGCATTGGCTACTTTGTCCTTAATGATCCAACACCCGGACAAGAATTTCATTGATCCTATTCCCATAAAAATCCATAATCAGCCAGCTTATTGTGCCCATGTGGAAGAGGAAGCAGACATAAATCCTTGGTTTCATGACATCAAAGAGTATTTGGCAAAATGAGATTACCCAGAGCTTGCAAATCCCACTCAGAAACGCACATTTCGAAGACTATCCAACAACTTCTTTCACAGCGGAGGAATCCTATATAGGAGGACTACCGATTTGGGATTATTACGTTGTGTCGACGCAAAGGAAGCATCCAAGCTGCTAGAGGAGATTCATGTTGGGACCTGTGGCCCGCACATGAACGGTTTTGTTCTGGAAAAGAAGATACTCTGAGCTGGTTACTTTTGGATGACTATGGAAACGGACTGCATCCAGTATGTCCGAAAATGCCACCTTTGTCAGATACATGCAGATATGATAAAGATACCTCCAAACAAGCTCAAAGCAACAAGATCACCATGGTCGTTCGCCGCCTGGGGCATGGACGTTATTGGACCAATCGAGCTTGCCGCCTCCAACGGACACAGGTTCATTCTGGTAGCCAACAACTATTTCATCAAATGGGTCGAAGCAAAATCCTACAAAGCAGTGACTAAGAAAGTCGTGGCAGACTTTTTCTGTGACCGTATTATTTGTCGAATCGGGATTCCTGAGTCAATCATCACCGACAATGGTTCCAATCTCAACAGTGACCTGATGAAAGCTATGTGCGAGGCTTTCAAGATCAAACAGAAGAATTCCACAGCTTACAGACCTCATATGAATGGAGTTGTAGAAGCCGCCAACAAAAACATCAAGAAGATACTAAGAAAGATGATAGAAAGGCACAAGCAGTGGCACGGGAAGTTATCATTTGCCTTATTAGGATATCGCACCACAGTTCGCACCTAAGCATGGGAAACTCTCTATATGCTAGTTTATGGTACTGAGGTTGTTATTCCTACCGAAGTTGAGATTTCATCTCTAAGAATTATACAAGAAGCTCAGCTCAGCGATGCAGAATGGGTAAAGAGACGTTATGAGCAACTAGCCCTCATAGACGGAAAGAGAATGAATGCAGTCTGTCATGGTCAACTCTATCAAAACAGAATGACCCGAGCCTTCAACAAGAGAGAGCCTAGACAGTTCACACCGGGGCAGTTGGTGCTGAAGAAGATCTTTCCACATCAAGACCAAGCCAAAGGGAAGTTATCTCCCAACTGGCAGGGTCCGTACATGGTTCACCGGGTACTGACAGGAGGAGCACTTATACTCGCAGAAATGGACAGAAAAGTCTGGCAAAAGCCAATCAATTCAGATGCAGTCAAACACTACTATGTGTAATCTTATGCTTTCTCAATGATGTAAATTGAACTACGCCTGACCTGATTCCCGTTTAAGAGGGGATACATAGGCAGCCCTATGGGTTCGGTCACAATTCAATAATTATTTCATTTTTTCCCCGCAATTGGAAACTGGGGCAGAATTTTGAAGAGGACCCTCAAAATTCTAAAGCAAGATCAGCCAATCGCCGCACGAGCAACAGCCAGAAACATTCATCCATCAAACTAGGGCAGAATTTTGAGAAGGACCCTCAAAATTCTGTAGCAAGAGAGGTTGCAATGTCCCGAGCCATTCACGGTCATCGGTTCACCCCAAAATTATTTTTTAATTATACATTATGCTTTTATAAAATCATGCATGTTTGTTTTTGAAACAGCTTTTTTTAGCAACGCTACCCCAATAATACAGACAATATCATCAGATCAAGCCCAGCAGGTCAAGAAAAGCCAGTGGGGATACGAACTAACCCCCCCATAGAACTCACGATCCCTAAACGAACTGTCCGCCCAGGGGACAAACGTTGTCCAAAATACAACTCCCAAAACTGCTGCACTTGCCGACGTTCACACATGCCTCAATGCTCCGCAGTCACAACGCTCTCAATAATCACAATACCGCAACTCATCACCAGCTAAGAATTCCTATTGTCATTTTATTTCTTGCATAAGGCTACCATTATACCTTCTAAGGTTAAGCTCTACCTCCATATACTTCATTGCATAAGGCTACCATTCTGCCTTCCGAGACTAAGCACTGTCTCCATCTACATTGCATAAGGCTACCATTCTGCCTTCCGAGGCTAAGCACTGTCTCCATCTGCATTGCATAAGGCTACCATTCTGCCTTCCGAGGTTAAGCTCTACCTCCATATACTTCATTGCATAAGGCTACCATTCTGCCTTCCGAGGTTAAGCTCTACCTCCATCTACATCATTTTATAAGGCTACCATTCGCCCTTCCGAGACTAAACGCCGTCTCCATCTGCATTTGCATAAGGCTACCATTCTGCCTTCCGAGACTAAAATGCTATCTCCACCTGCATTTGCATCATTGCATAAGGCTACCATTATGCCTTCCGAGGCTAAGCAATGGCTCAATCTTCATTGCATAAGGCTACCATTCTGCCTTCTGAGGCTAGTTGTCTCCAATTTACCTTTCGAGACTAACCGTTGTCTCAAGCGTTATTTACTTCACTTTCCTTTTGGGCTAAGCTCTGCCCTTTTATTCGCAAGACTAAGCTTTGTCTCGTCAGCATCATTTTACTGCATTTTCATGGGCTGAAATATCGCCAACTTATCCAAAGGCGTTGTAATGACCCGACTTGTTGTTTTGAGCCCTAGCGCGTGGTTCAGCGGTATGAAGTCGTGAGCAGCTCCATTTCAAGTATTATGACCCGTGGGCGTGGTCGAAATTGAATTTCGGGAAATTTAGAGTTGGTTTGGAAAGAAAATTCTCATTTCAGAAGCCTTAGGTTGGAAGAATCAACTAAGATTGGAATTTTGAGTAAACGACCTCCGAATCAGGATTTGAAGGTTCCTGCAGGTTCGTATGATGATTTCGGACTTGGGCGTATGTTCGGATCGGGGTTTGGATAACCAGGGAGCGTTTCGTTGCATATTGTGGAAGTTAGCATTTTAGAAGAATTTCATAAATTTGGGCTTGAAGTGCATTTCAGAGTTATTGATGTCCGTTTGGAATTCCGAGTCTGGGAATAGCTTCATGTGGTGATTCTGGAGTTGGGAGCGCAATCGAAAATGAATTTGGATGTCCGTACGTCATTTTGAAGTCATTTGGCTAAAGATAGAAATTTGAAGGTTTTTGAGAAATCCGACCGGAACTGGAAATTTTGATATCAAGGTCGGAATGTGATTCTGGAAGTTGGATCAGGTCCGTAATGTTGAATATGACTTGTGCGCAAAATTTGAGGTCAATCAGACGTGATTTGATAGGTTTCGACATCGGATGTAGAAGTTGGAAATTTCTAAGTTCATAAAGTTGGGATTTGGGTGCGATTCGTGGTTTCGATGTTGTTTGATGTGATTTGAGGCCTCGAGCAAGTCCGCATTATGTTTTGGAACAGGTTGGTATGATTGGACGGGGTCCCGGGGGCCTCAGGTGGATATCAGGTGGTTAACGGATCAAGTTGAGAGTTTGAAGAAGGCTGAAATTGCTGTCATCTGGTGTGATCCGCACCTGCGAGGATTTGGCCGCAGGTGCGGAGCCGTAGGTGCGGCTTTAGCGCCGCTGGTGCGAGAGTGGGCTGGTTTGGCTGGGATCGCAGGTGCGATGGAATTTTCGCACCTGCGAAGGTGCAGATGCGGGCAGTGGGTCGCAGGTGCGAATTTGGGATGGAGCCAAGGAGGCCGCAGGTGCAGGAGATTTGGGCGCACCTGCGGAAGCGCAGGTGCGATAAGGGGACCGCAGGTGCGGAAATCGGCCTGGGCAGAATGTTTTAAAACAAGGATCTTGGTTTATTTTTCTCATGGCTTAGGCGATTTTAGGAGAGCTTCAATAGGGGAATTTCTTCATGCAATGTCAAGGTAAGTAAATCCTTCATGCCTCTAAGTTAAATACAAGATTTTATGCATGGATTAGGCATGGAAATTGGTAGGAATTTGGGAAATATTGAAGAAACCTAGAAAATGGAAATTTAGATTTTTAGCCACGAATTGAGCATGAATATTTTAGTAAATTGTATATTTGAGTTAGTAAGGCTATGTGTAGAATATATCTTCGAGAAATTTCGTATTCCGGGCCCGAGGGCGTTTTGGTCATTTCACTAAGCGGGGTTGGGAAACTATATAATTTGGAATGGTTGCACATATTAGAGTATATGTTCATTGGGTTGTCGTTGTTTGGATAGTTTTGGGGCGTTGCGCGTCTGTTTGGAGTCATCGGAAGGGCTTGGAGGCCGGTTATGGAATCTCGGAGCGAGGTAAGTCTCCTTTCTAACTTTGTGAGGGGGAATTGTCTCCCTAGGTGAATTAATTAAGTATATGATATAATCTTCAGGGGCTATGTACGCACGAGGTAACGGGAGTCTATGTGTAGCTACTATTATGCCATGTCCTGGTAGTCTAGGACTCACTAGCATGCCTTATGTGTTGTACCTGTAATACTGCCTGTAATATTAAACTGCTAATATAATAGAAATCGTAAATGAATATATAAAAGAAGAATAGATTCCATTTTCCTAATCATCTAGAAAGAGAATTGATTCCTCTGTGGATAATTGTGTACCTGGTAGGGTTGTATTATGGAATATTATTAGACTTGACAAATAAGTTTCAAAACAAAGATTTTAAAAACTATATTTCATGTTCCTTTAAAAAAAAATTTACCACTTTCCTGAGAAAAACTGCTTCTTGATAAAAATACGGATTTATTATGTGGATATGTGTACATATGAGCACCTGAGTCGCAGGTATAATTCGCGATCAAGCTAGCCTTATTATTTGTATGTATAATCGCGTCGCATGATCGATTCGCGAGCAGGGTAGATAGATGCATCTATGGTTCGAGCTGTTCGATCCTTCGGCAGTGCACATTTTATTATTGTTAGTTCGCGCCGTTCGACCCTCGGCATTGCTTGCGCATGATATTTACTGTGTAGTTGCTATGATTTTTGCCTGATTACTGGCCTGAAATATTAAGTTGTCAATTGAAATGACAGAGATTTAAAGTTATTAAAAAGATTTTGGAAGAAATTGTTCCTTCCCGTCGATTAATTATTATTTGATTAAATCACCCATGTTGATTAATTGTTATTAATATGACGAAGATATAAAGTGTTAAATGTGAATGAAGTTGAAAATATTTATTCCTGATTTTAATAAATTGCCTATGATAATCATGCTTAGTGTCACACTTAAATATTCTAAATTGACCTTTAATAAATGTCTAATTTGACCTCTCGTCACTACCTCTCTGAGGTTAGGCGGGCGACTTACTGAGTACATGTTGTTTTTGTACTTATGCTACACTTATTGTGCATTTTTATTGCACAGGTACTTTAATAGAAATATGGAGGATTTGGAGACTTAGGCGATCTGCATCATCCGGAGGCGATCCGCAGTTGGCAGAGTCTCCCTCGTTATGTATTTGTTTTCATTTTAAATTTCCTAGTCCAGTTTTTATTTCGGACAGGCTTAGTGATGGTTGTATAAATTCTTAGAAATAGCTCATGTACTTGTGACACTGGGTTCTGGGAAGTGTTGGGATATATTTGCTAAAGTGTAATATTTAAACTATTATTTTACTTGACAGATTTTATTTAGTTAATATGTACCAAGGTGAAAGGAAATGCTTTTCATAAATGTTAAAACAGGAAAATTATCTCAATTAATTAATGATTGGCTTGCCTGACATTGATGTCTGACGCCATAATGACCTTAGGGATTTTGGGTCGTAACAGGCTTCATAGTTCGGAAGCACCATTTTCATGGCCTGAGGATCTCTTTCAACCTCTGCATATCATTATTCAAAGGCGTCATGGTTCAGAGGCACCATCCTCATGGCCCGAGAACATCATTTTCATGGCCTGCGAATCCTGCATCAGGCAATTCATAGCCCAGGACGTCATGGTCTGAGGACGTCATCCTTAACCGTCCAAAGACATCATTCATGGTCTAATGGGGATTTGCATCATGTGTAAATTACGCACAATATATGCTTGTATTATTTATTTGAAGGTAATCCGGCGAGCAAACTGCCATCTCGGCAAGAGCGCTCCCGCTCCAGTTCTCCCAACAACCCCGTAAGCAGTTTGTGCACCCAACCCTATACTTTGCGTCCGTTCTTGTAAAACTTCATCAGTATACTTTGCCGATGACTCCTGAACTACATACGGCCTGATTCCTGTGAAACCAGGGATATGTAGGCAACTCAGAAACCAAGGTGCGGCCAGAATCTCTCCAAACCATTTCACTCGGTCGAAATTGGCCATCATATCTTTACCCAACAACTCCTTCATCCTTCCCGGGTAAAGAGGGGCAATTGTTGATACCCAATTTTTCCTCAAAATTATTTTTTAACTTGCATATATACCTTCAAAATCAAGTTTCCATAACAATATAATTTTACCATATTTTTATTAAACCATCCAGTGTTTTCATTTCTAATAATTAATTACAAAATTGCATTACAAACAATTTCAAAAGCATTTCTTGATTTAATTTATTATTTAGGGTCCTATTGAGACCAGATTATTTCACAATTAGTCAGATTGGCACTCTTTGACTATAATTGCAATAACTTTGCGATTATAGCCTAATCATATATTTTATGCTATTTTGGCCCAATAATTAGTCATTTTATGTTTTAAATACTAATTAATCATTTTAATTTACTCTATTATGCATCAATTTTATTTTTTATAATTATCAGCTATTTTTATAAATTATTTATCTTTTTTTATTGGGTATTTATTGGTTAGCCACTACTATTTAAATTCTAGCCTAATTAACCCGGACCCCTAACCCATTTAAATAACCCAACAGATCCCCCAAGCCCAATTCCTACATTACCCGGCCCAATCCGGACTCAATCTCAACCGTTGATCAAATTTGATCAACGGTCCAGAACGACCCTTACCTAATTTAACCCTAAACGACTACCCCCCACCCATCTCTCAGTTTCCCCGCTTCACTCTCAGTCGTCTCTCACTCTTCTCTCCTCTTTCTATAAACCCTTCGTCTACTAAACCTATCTCCTCCCTTCTCCGTCCACCTCCTCGCTGGAAACCATGGAGGTCTCACCTCCTACCAGCCTTATGGCTCCCCCTTGAACGTGTGTCATTGTTTTGAGGCCTTCAAGTGAACCAGAAGGCGGTTCACTCACCCCATGGTTTCTCATGCCATTTCCAGCCACCTCCGGCCGTCTGAGTAAGATCTATGACCTTTGGGTTAAAGCCAGTAACATTTTAAGGCTTTCTTATCTTTTCTGGGTTCTCTTCGAAACCTTAGTTCTTTAAATCTTCCGATTCTTTTAGATCTATACCTATTATGAGTTCTTTCCATGTTTTCTTTAAAGATTCTTCAGGTTCCTAAACGATTTTTCAGTTTTCGAACTAGGGTTTTCAAAATCCCTTTCAAAACTGTTCTTTTTATGGTTTCTCAGCGTTATATAATGATTCTACCGTGTTTAAACATTATGTGAGTTTTTTCCCATCTTGTCTGATTCATTTTTGTTAAAAAACCCCAAAGTTCTCGGTTTCAATTTGTGGTTCCGAGTTTGTTTACGATAATATGTTTACTTGTTCTATTATGTTTACTGTGTTCTCATGAATACTTTGTGATTTTGTGATTTTACCCAATGTTTGCCTATTAGGGTTTCTAGATTCGATTACTTTTGCCTATATCATGTCTATGCTGTGATTCGTACTATGTTCTATACGAATCTCTAACTTCTATATGATTTTACCTTATTAGTCTTCCTATGGTTCTGATTGTTGTCTATTATATGTTTATTATTGTACCAACTCGACCGGTCGTTTTGATCTCTAGCACGTCGTTTAGCGGTTTGAAGTCGTGAGCAACTCCATTTCAGGTATTATGACTTGTGGGTGTGGTCGGAATTGAATTTCGGAAAATTTAGAGTTGATTTGGAAAGAAAATTCTCAATTCAGAAGCCTTAAGTTGGAAGAATCAACTAAGATTGGAAATTTTGAGTAAACGACCTCTGAATCATGATTTGAAGGTTCCTGCAGGTTCGTATGATGATTCTAGACTTAGGCGTATGTCCGGATCGGGGTTTGGATAACCCGGGAGCGTTTCGGTGCATATTGTGGAAGTTAGCATTTTAGAAGAATTTCATAAATTTGGGCTTGAAGTGAATTTCAGAGTTATTGATGTCCGTTTGGGATTTCGAGTCTGGGAATAGCTTCGAGTGGTGATTCTGGAGTTGGGAACGCGATTGGAAGTGAATTTGGATGTTCGTAAGTCATTTTGAAGTCATTTGGCTAAAGATAGAAATTTGAAGGTTTTTGAGAAATTCGGCCGGAAGTGGAAGTGTTGATATCGAGGTCGGAATGCGATTCCGGAAGTTGGAGCAGGTCCGTAATGTCAAATATGACTTGTGCGCAAAATTTGGGGTCAATCGGACGTGATTTGATAGGTTTCGACATCGGATGCAGGAGTTGGAAATTTCTAAGTTCATAAAGTTGGGATTTGGGTGCGATTCGTGGTTTCGATGTTGTTTGATGTGATTTGAGGCCTCGAGCAAGTCCGCATTATGTTTTGGAACAGGTTGGTATGATTGAACGGGGTCCCGGGGGCCTCGGGTGGATTCCGGGTGGTTAACGAATCAAGTTTGAGAGTTTGAAGAAGGCTGAGATTTCTGTCATCTGGTGTGACCGCACCTGCGAGGATTTGGCCGTAGGTGCGGCTATGGTACCGCAAGTGCGAAGGATGGATGGTCTGGCTGGGAGTGCATGTGCGATGGCATTTTCGCACCTGCGAAGACGCAGATGAGGACAGTGGGGCACATGTGCGATTTTGGGCTGAAGTTGAGGCAGCCGCAGGTGCGGCAGATTGGTCGCACCTACGGGAGCGCAAGTGCGGAGGTAGGACTGCAGGTGCGGAATCGAGGCTGGGCAGAATGTCTTTAAACCGTGAATTGTTGGCCATTTCTTCATTTCTTCTTTGGCTTAGGCGATCTTGGAAGGCTTCAAAGAGAGGATTTCTTCACGCAATGTCAAGGTAAGTAACTCCTTCATGCTTCTAAGTTAAATACAAGATTATATGCATAGATTAGGCATGGAAATTGATTAGAAATTTGGAGAATCTTAAAGAAACCTAGAAAATGGAAATCGGATTTTTAGCCACGAATTGAGCATGAATATTTGAGTAAATTGCATATTTAAGTTAGTAAGGCTATGGGTAGAATATATCTTCGAGAAATTTCGGATTCCAGGCACGTGAGCCCGAGGGCATTTTGTTCATTTCACTAAGCTGGGTTGGAAAATTGTATAATTTGGAATTGTTAAAAATATTAGAGTATATTTTCATTGGGTTGTCATTGTTTGGATAGTTTTGGGGCGTTGTGCGTCCGTTTGGAGTCATCGGAAGGGCTTGGAGGCCGGTTATGGAATCTCGGAGCGAGGTAAGTCTCCTTTATAACTTTGTGAGGGGGAATTGTCCCCCTAGGTGAATTAATTAAGTACATGCTATTATCTTCGGGGGCTACATATGCACGAAGTAACGGGAGTCCGTGCGTAGCTATTATTATGCCATGTCCGGGTAGTCTAGGACCCACTAGCATGCCTTACGTGTTGTACCTGTAATCCTGCCTATAATACTAAACTGCTAATATGACCGAAATCGTAATTGAATATCTAAAAGAAGACTATAGTTCATTTTCCTAATCATCTAGAAAGAGAATTGATTCCTCTGTGGATAATTGTGTACCTGGTAGGGTTGTATTATGGAAAGTTCATTAAACTGGGCAAATGAGTTTCAAAACAAAGATTTAAAAGTTATATTACATGTTCCTCTAAGAAGAAGTTTACCACTTTCCTGAGAAAAACTGCTTCTTAATAAAAAAATACGGATTTATTATCTGGATATGTGTATATATGAGCACCTGAGTCGCAGGTATGATTCGCGATCAGGCTAGCCTTATTATTTGTATGTATAACCGCGTCGCATGATCGATTCGCGAGCGAGGTAGATAGATGCATCTATGGTTCGAGTCGTTCGACTCTTCGGTAGTGTATAATTTATTATTGTTGGTCTGCGCCGTTCGACCCTCGGCATTGCTTGCGATGATATTTACTGTGTAGTTGCTATGATTTTTGCCTGATTACTGGCCTAAAATATTAAGTTGTCAGTTGAAATGACAGAGATTTAAAGTTATTAAAAAGATTTTGGAAGAAATTGTTCCTTCCCGTCGATTAATTGTTATTTGATTAAATCACCCATGTTGATTAATTGTTATTAATATGACGAATATATAAAGTGTTAAACGTGAACGAAGTTGAAAATATTTATTCCTGATTTTAATAAATTGCCTATGATAATCATGCTTAGTGTCACACTTAAATATTTTAAATTGACCTTTAGTAAGTGTCTAATTTGACCTCTCGTCACTACCTCTTTGAGGTTAGGCGGGCGACTTACTGAGTACACGTTATTTTTGTACTCATGCTACACTTGTTGTGCATTTTTATTGCACAGGTACTTTAATAGAAATGTGGAGGATTTGGAGACTTAGGCGATCTGCATCATCCGAGGCGATCTGCAGTTGACAGAGTCTCCCTCGTTCTGTATTTGTTTTCATTTTAAATTTTCTAGTCCAGTTTGTATTTCGGACAGGCTTAGTGATGGTTGTATAAATTCTTAAAAATAGCTCATGTACTTGTGAAACTGGATTCTGGGAAGTGTTGAGATATATTTGCTAAAGTGTAATATTTAAACTATTATTTTACTTGACAGATTTTATTTAGTTAATATGTACCAAGGTGAAAGGAAATGCTTTTCATAAATGTTAAAACAGGAAAATTATCTCAATTAATTAATGATTGGCTTGCCTGAAAATGATGTCCGGCGCCATCACGACCTTAGGGATTTTGGGTCGTGACAATTACACTTATTCTCATAATGTTGTGACAAATCAGTGTTATCTTTTCTATTTGTGAATCCCTGAATCTCTATGATTGATACTTCACTGATTTTGCATAATGTTCTTTACTGATTTTTGAGTATTTCCTTAATTAAGACGTGCTAATTTCCTGTTTCTATTTGTTTGTATCATGCCTATCCCGCTAATGTGTGATATTCTCCTTGATTGATTTTGATTTCCTGTAATTAGAACCTCACTCGAGGGTTTCCTTACTGATTTCCATAATATAAATTATTTCTTACCTTATTTCCATAAATGATTTTGTTGTCAAATTAATTCACATATATTTTCCTTAAATAGAATTCTGAACTTGGCATTACTTACATGTGATATACCTATACCATACTTATATTACTTCCTTATTGTGTTAAAATCAGCTTTACATAATTCCTTTCCTTATTTGTCACTGCTTATTACCGTTTGAGTATGAATCCTTAATCAAAGGAAGTCTTTTACCAATTTGATTCTAATTGATTGTTTACTCCCATAATTACTGCTGAAACTGTTATTTTACTTTATTCTTCTGCCTGTTTTAAACTATAAATACCTCTACTCTCTCCTTAACAAAGACACGAACAAATATTGTTCTGAACTCTCTAACACACATATACATTCTCTCTTGTTATTCTATCTATTTACTTGCTATTCTCAGTCGGCTGCAAGCCAAGACTGAGCAACTATACACTCTATTGCTCTGCACTCTACTGTTCTTCACTCTACTTCTCCTCACTCTGCACTTATTCTCTCATTTAACTGGTATGTTTTTCAGTTTAACTTAAAGCATCAAAAACAACATTCTTCTTTTAATATTGCAATTCCTTCTATTTCTACTATGCTTTTACTTATGGTTCTGTTGTGTACCCTGTAATTAGCATGTCTACTTTCACTTTACTAGTATGATTGTTAAGTTGTCCTATCCTCCCTTAGATTCAGCATGCTATCTCCCCTAGCACACCCCCTCAATCTAATTCTGTTAGTTTCTGGCCTGAACATCTTTATGAAAACTGTTCTGTGGTTGTTAAAGTTCTGTGATACCTTAGTGTTTCAATGGTAGTAACTTGTATGCAAATCTGCTTCATGAGCAGCCTACTTGTCCCCAATACCTTATTCCATGTTTGTGACTGCTTCCTTGTACTATGCATGCTGAGGTGGTTCTGAGTTGTTGATTGTCCTAATCCCTTTCTTTCAAACTGTTTTCACTAAAAGAAAAATCCCCTGTTCTCTAAAACATTTCAAACTACTCATTTTCAAACTGTTTTCCAACTCAATTCCTTCAAAACTATGTCAAGCACTCTCACTATACTCCTAGATCTTTAAGTTCTGCCCCCTTAGTGTGAGCATTGCTTTGGGACCCTTGAGCTCCCTTTGAACTTTGACATACAAAGGCTGGCCATTCCACACTGAACTTACTCAATTTGGTTATGAAAATTTGGGTGTGAGCACTGCCCGGGATCCTTTGAGATCCTTAGGGAACTCTGACACACCTGGATTTGTATGAAAAGCTGTGAACTAATGGCAATGAGGATTCTAGAGATTCTCGGCCTATCACTAGGCTCCCTATAGCATAACTTCTTTTTCTTATTTCAATTATGTAATTTATACAAATGGCATGTAATAACTACTTGTAAACAACTCTGAGGATGGATAGTGGAAAGGTAAGGGGTAACTATGCATGCTTTAGCTATTAAGAGGGTAGAAATCATGTTATTAGGTTTATATTCCTACTTGTGCAATAGAAACTATGCTTAGGATTCATTTCATGCATTAGAAATCGTGTTCCCTAGGACTTACACTTACTGTTTTCGGCATGTCCATCTTACTATCATATCACTTAGAAAATCCTACGTAAAAATGTGTTAATAACCAGTATTTTACAATCGTGCTCTATGTTTCCATGTACACTTAGAAATCCTGTCCTTAGGATAACACAAATAGACTGTACTCTTGCATATTCTGAAATCGTGCTTAATGTTGTAATTATTGTGCATTTAGAAATCCTGCTTAGGATTCTGTATTCTGCATCCCTACCTGTGCATTAGATACCATGTTTTAGGATTTCATTCATACTCACTTAACAACACCTAGTCTAACTACTTCTGCATGTTATTTACACCTAGGCAAGCCTTAGGAAATCAGTTAAAGAAATAAAACCAAATTGTCCTTTGTGATTAGTGTTCAACTGTCAGCATGCTTAAAATCAGTAAACAAAGCCGATTAAGAATTCCTCTCTGAGTTATGCAATAAATCTGTCTTTGCGTTATCACTTAGATACCATGCTTAGGATCTGAACCTGAATCTGGACCTTAACTGTGCATGAGTCATGTTGTTTATGTGTACTACCTGTGGAGGTATACTTGTGCATTTTCTCTGCTTTTCTATATTTCCCCTCTAATTGCAGTCCTACATGTTCTTATCTGTCGCCTTAGTATTTTTCCTTCAAACCTGAGGGTCTGCCTAGAACATCCCTTATAGGATAGAAGTCCTAAATTTCTCCGGGACTGATAGAAAGGGACGAGTAACAGCATGCAATAGAGGTCGAGACCAACACTCGATTTAGTTACTTTCACGGGGTGGGAAAGGGTAGAATATGGATATGATGACCGGTACGCTAATACCACGTGTAGCCCCTCTTTGAGGAGTGATTACCGGGTATTGTACTGATGTGATACATATTATTATAAACCTAGGATACCCTTTACATGCTTAGATCGTAATCTTTTCAAAATCTAGCCTTCTTTACTATTTTTTTAAATATTTGCATGCTTAAGACTTAAATCCCCTCTTATTTGAGCCTTTGTTTGTTTGTTTTCTAAGCCGTACAAATTCACAAAAGTTGTTTGGCCGGGAACCACACTTGTGGATCCTGAGGGGTGCCTAACACCTTCCCCTTAGGATAATTTCAAGCCCTTACCCTATCTCTGGTTTACAACGTAGTTGTAAATGAACCCCTTTGGTGTCCTAACGCACCTTTAAAATCGTTAGGTGGCGACTCTCAAAAACACAAAACCCCTTTTCCAAAAGGAAAAAGTTGTCCCAACCGAATGTCATAAACCCGATCTCCGCGAGGAAAGAGGGGGGGCGACAGTACGTACTTGTCACCTCGTGTACACGGCCTTCACAGGACACAATTATCACAAAGGACTCAAATCCTAAAGGGTAGTTCCCCACACAAAGTAAGGTAAGATACTTACCTCAAAGAAGCTAGACCTATACTCTAAAATGACTTTCTCGTGTGAAACAACCTCCGGATGGCTCAAATCAAGCCAAAATAACTTCATCTCATGAATAAAAGCCATAGGAATCAAATCCGGAAAATAATGCTTCAATCTTTAATAAAAAATAAAAATTCAACCCAAAAGTTAACCCCGGTCCCTCACTAGAAATCCGAGAAAATTCATAAAATTTGAACACCCATTACGATACGAATTCAACCATACCAAAATTATCCAAATTATTATTTTACATTTTTGAAGGTTTTCACAAAATTCTCATTTTTCCCAAGCTCAAACCACTAATTTAATGATAAAAACGGAGATAAAATCATGAAATAAAATCAAAATCGGGTAAAGATCACTTACCACAATCCAACACGTAAAGAACCCCTAAAAAATCGCTAAAATCTGAGGTCTACAACTCAAGACATGATAAAATGGCCAAACCCTCGAAATATAGTACTTTTATATTCTGGCAAGACATATTGCGATCGCGGAACATTCCTCATGATCGCGAAGAACAAAAAAGAAGGTTTTCAAAACCAACCTTACGCAAACGCGAGAACACTAAAGCAAACGCGAACCACAGCGACCTCCGCTTACACGATCACGAACCCATTGATGCGAAAGCGAAGAACAATTCCTGATGCCCCTTCCAGCTCTATCTCTACATGAATGCGGAAGACACGTCGCGAACGCGGACCACAACCAACTGGACCTTCGCGATCGCATGCACACAGTTGCGATCGCGATGAACAAAAGCACTGAGCTCCCAGAATCACTTCGCGATTGCAGCTTCATCTTCGCGACGCGAAGATCAATAGTTAGACCAGAAACCAGCAATTCTAAGCATGATGAAAATGGCCCGTAGCCCATCCGAAATACACCCGAGGCTCCCGAGACCCTATCAAAACATACCAACAAGTTCCACAACATAACGCGGACCTACTCGAGACCTCAAATCACTTCAAACAACATCAAAATTATGAATCGTCCCTCAAATCGAACTTAATGAACTTATGCACTTTCAAATTCTACAACTCGGGCTGAAACATATCAAATCAACCCGAAATGACATCAATTTTGCATGCAAGTTCCAAATGACCCAACATAGCTATACCAACTCCCGTAATCAAACTTTGAACCTGATATCAACAAAGTAAAGTCTCAGTCAAACTCTCAACCTTCCAAACCTTCAACTTCCTAATTTTCGCCAAAATGCATCAATTCAATCTACGGACCTCCAAATCCAAATCCAAATCCGGACGCACGCCTAAGTCCAAAATCGCCATACGAAGCTATTGGAATTATCAAACCAGCATTTCGGAGTCGTCTACACAAAAGTCAAACTCCGGTCAACTTTTACCCCTTAAGCTTCTAAAACAAGAATCATCCCTCTAAACCAATTCTGAAACATCCAAAAATCGGACTCGACCGCAGACGCAAACCATAATACACAATACAAAACTACTCGTGACCTTAAGCCACCGAACGGGACGTAAATTCTCAAACAATCGATTGGGTCGTTACATTTATCACATTTCTCGTATCACTTAGGTAAGTTATGTTAAAGTAAAGAGAGGATGTGTAATACTCATAAAAAATGAAAGCAACGAATCTATACCTTAAGTTCGATTTTTCGTGTGATTATATAAGAGCTTTTGGCACTATTAAAAAAATATTAATCTCAGGGTACGCGCTTTATGCCTATATTTATAGAAATGAGTATATAATTTTAAAAAATTATGTGAATATTATTAGACAATATATTTGCGTTATATAAAACTATATAAAAATTAAATACCTTTTTTAAAAATAATAAATATTTTTTTTGGTAGATCAATAATAAGAAATTTTATCCCACATAAGTTTTTAGATGGCTTAGTGTGATTCATATGGAATTATGTGAGAATATTTTATAAAAATTATTTTGTGTCCTAATACTGAAAACAAAACACAATTTTTTAATCACGCTCTTCAAAGATTTGTCAAAGAAGCATTATAGTCGAAATGTCAATCGACCTTCTACCCTTTAAATATAAACTTATATTGAATAAAATTATAATTTTATTATTTTCTTTAATATTTAGAACCTTAAAATTAATTATCCATCCGTTTTAAAAAGATTGACACTATTTTCTTATTAGTCTATTCCAAAAAGATTAACACATTCCAATATATTCTTAGTAAAAAGTATTTATAACCATGAGTTTCAAAAGTTTTATAGGCACAAAAATGTTATAGCATATGTAAGACCACAAGTTTTATATATTTTTTAACTAGACTGTGTGCCAAGTCAAACTAATATAATTTTTTAAAACAGTGAGAGTAATATTTTAATTATTAAATCGTTATTTATTTAAAATCGATTAAAGTTTTGTTTATATAAATCATTTTTAAAATATGTAACATAACTATAATCATTACTTTACCTAGTCGAATCTTCTACTCTTTACAAAGTTAAAAACAAATAAGGCTATCGTCCTTTATTCTTTTCTTATTACTCGTACAATTTAATTCATCACGTATGTAAACTATGTAAACATGGGACGGCAAGCGGTATCATGTGATACAATTTCATCCAACTATTTATTAAAGAGATATATAGATAAATAATATTTAAAATAAAATTATTTAGGTATAAATATAAAAATAATATGGATTGTTATTGTTATTAATCTGTATTACTGTAAAATAAAACAATAAATTTTCTGAAAATACAGAAACAGTGAGAAACCTCACTAGCGCGGACTTAGCGTGACCGTGCTAGTGAGATTTATCTGGGACAGTAAGAAACCTGACTAGCGCGACCACTAGCGTGTGCTGAGCGCGGGCGCCCTAGTCCAGGCGTCCTCAACTTCTCTTCAAAAAAATAAAAAAAAATAATACAAGAATAAATCGAAACCACTGAATACACAGTATGTCCTTAAAAAAATTATTCCCCTCAAGTACCCAAGGTTTTGGAATATATCCTCCCAAGATAGAACGATCTAACTCACCAGTGTATCGGTACCAAAAACTCTGGTGATCGGCGAACCACTTGATGGTCGTAAAACACACTGGAATATTTTTGTGCAGAAAAAGAAGAAGAAGATAAGAAAATTTAGTAAGTAAAGATTCTGGGATTCAAGGCATATTTATAACCAATTTCGTACTGTTTCTGAAAAGGTTTTGCAACCTTTCAGAATTTCTGAAAAAGTTTTGCAACCTTTCAGAACAACCATAGCTGTTGGAACAGGTGTGAAGATTGCGGGAAAAATTAAAAACGGATTTAAAATAATTCGGAAAAAAACGGACCGAACCTTTGTCCAAAAAGATTAATCAATTAATCGATCTTTGACCGAATCCGAATTCGAAGCCGAAGCCGAGCGAGCGAGCGACGACGACAACGGTGCGAGGCTTGCCTTCTTCTCAACTCTTTAAGAGCTAGAAGAAGAGCTTCTATATACATACACATAGATTTTCTTTCCTTATTCCAATGAGGGACAAAGTGCACTAATTCAAAATTTTACTTCCCTCCATTTCTTTTCCNAAGCTTAAAATTAAGCTACACTAAGCTTAAAGACCAACAATCCCCCACATGAATGGGGAATGGCTATAAAATAAAGGAATGCACGGACGTGTGTGTGTTTTACATGCAACAATCCCCCACATGAATGGGGAATGCACGGACGTGTGTGTGTTTTACATGCAAGAATTAATTGTATCTGGATAAGTAGGTTTCCCTTTGAACTTTCCGTAGTGAACTTATATTAGATATACTCGGTCAATCGGTAGATTTGGTATATTTGAATCGTCGAGCTTTGTTGTATACCTAGACAACATAAGTCACACAATCAATCCTTAACCATCTATGGTTCTCACGGTTGTGTTCGTTTCAGCCATGAACACCGCCTGGTTTCATGAGTGCTTAGAGAATGGGCCTTTACTTTCATTCCCCTTGAAGCGGCTTACACTTCACACTCACATAGGTGATTTCTAAACGTGTAATCCTAAAGACACACTATCTGGTCATATCCTTCTAGACTTAGCAAATCATTAAAGAGCTTTAAGCTTTATTGACTCATCAAAAAAGCCTTCATGATTTACTTTGATTTTTGAACATTGTCTTCATCACGAGAATGGGTTGAGTTATTTGACAATGTTGAATCGTCATTCATGACTTTGTTTGATCTCTTTTAACTTAGCTCTTGGGATCTCCAGTCTGCTAGGTAGAGTTACCGCCATGGTGACTTGTCCTAGGCCTTAACCCCATTCCCTTTGATGATCTTTCAACTGTCTCTCTAGATAGGCCTTTTGTAAGTGGATCCGACATGTTATCTCTTGACTTTACGTAGTCAATTGTGATAACACCACTAGAGAGTAGTTGTCTAACGGTATTATGTCTCCGTTGTATATGATGAGATTTTTTGTTATACATAACGCTCCCTGCCCTCCCTATTGCCCCTTGACTATCACAATGTATACAAATATGTGCCAAAGGTTTGGGCCAAAATAGAATATCTTCCAAGAAATTTCGGAGCCATTCAGCTTCTTCACCGGCATTATCTAAAGCTATGGATTTAGATTCAATTGTAGAACGGGTGATGCACGTTTGTTAGGATGATTTCCAAGACACTGCTCCACCCCTAATTGTGAAAACATATCCACTCGTGGATTTAACTTCAGATGATCCGGTGATCCAATTTGCATCACTATATCCCTCAATCACGGAGGGATATTTGTTATAATGCAAAGCATAATTATGGGTATGTTTCAGATACCCCAAAACTCGTTTCATTGCCATCCAGTGTATTTGATTGGGATTACTTGTAAATCGACTCAATTTTCTAATAGCACATGCTATATCTGGTCGCGTACAATCCATTATATACATCAAACTTCCCAATACTCTTGCATAGTCCAGTTGTGAGTCACTTTCACCTTCATTCTTTTGAAGTGCATAACTCACGTCAATTGGAGTCTTGGCAATTTTGAAATCCAAATACTTGAACTTGTCAAGTACCTTTTCAATGTAGTGAGACTGTGATAATGCTAGACCTTGCGGAGTCTTGTGAATTCTGATTCCTAAGATCACATCAACAACTCCTAAGTCTTTCATATCGAATTTGCTAGCCAACATGTGTTTTGTAGCATTTATATTTGACATGCTTTTTCTCATTATCAACATGTCATCAACATATAAACAAACAATGACTTCATGACCCAGAGTGTTTTTAATGTAAACACACTTGTCACACTCGTTGATTTTAAACCCACTTGCCAACATTATTTGATCAAATTTGGCATGCCATTGTTTGGGTGCTTGTTTAAGTCCATAAAGCGACTTAACAAGTTTGCACAAAACCCTCAGGTTGTTCCATGTAAATCTCTTCCTCTAATTCTCCATTTAAAAAAGTTGTTTTAACATCTATTTGATGGATTTCCAGACCATACACGACCGCTAATGCCACTAGCATCCTAATAGATGTTATCCTCGTTACTGGCGAGTAAGTGTCAAAGTAATCAAGGCCTTCCTTTTGTCTATAACCTTTGACAACAAGTCTTGCCTTATATTTGTCAATAGTGCCATCAGCTTTCATTTTCCGTTTAAAGATCCATTTCGAACCTAAAGGCTTATTTTCAGGAGAAAGATCAATCAATGCCCATGTATGGTTATCCAAAATTGATTGAATCTCACTATTGACTGCCTCTTTCCAAAACGCCGAATCAGAAGATGACATTGCTGCTTTAAAAGTTTGATTTNCGGATAAATGCTTTCAAAGAATTCAGCATTATCTGATTCCATTACCGTATTAACATGAATCTCGGGATTATCGGATTTATGGACCAAAAACCGACATGCTTTACTGTTTGTAGCATATCCAATGAAAACACAATCTACTGTTTTTGGTCCGATTTTAATCTTTTTAGGTAAAGGAACTTTTACCTTTGCTAGACACCCCGCACTTTGAAATATTTCAAGTTAGGTTTTCTTCCTTTCCATTTTTCATATGGAATAGATTGCGTTTTGTTGTGGAGTACTCTGTTGAGTATTCGGTTAGATGTAAGGATAGCTTCCCCCCACAAACTCTGCGGTAATCCAGAATTTAATAGTAAAGAATTCATCATTTTCTTTGATGTCCGATTTTTTCTTTCCGCAATTTCGTTGGATTGAGGTGTGTAAGGTGCAGTAGTTTGATGGATAATTTCATATTCCGAACATATTTCTGTAAACAGAGATTCATATTCTCCACCTCTATCACTTCTAATCATTTTGAGCTTTTTATTCAGTTGATTTTCTACTTTATTCTTGTATTGCTTAAATACTTCAATTGCTTCATCCTTACTATTAAGCAAATAAACATAACAATATCGAGTGCAGTCGTCAATAAAAGTAATAAAATACTTTTTCCCACCTCGAGATGGTGTCGACTTCATATCGCAAATGTCAGTATGAATTAAGTCTAAAGGATTTGAATTCCTTTCAACAGACTTATAAGGATGTTTTACAAACTTAGATTCAACACATATTTGACATTTCGATTTATTACACTCGAATTTAGGCAATACTTCTAAATTAATTAACTTTCATAAGGTTTTATAATTGATATGTCCCAAGCGAATATGCCATAAATCATTTAACTCCAACAAATAAGAAGAAGCTGAAATTTTATTCATACTATCAACAACCATTACATTGAGTTTGAAAAGGCCCTCCGTGAGGTAGCCTTTTCCAACATACATTTCATTCTTGCTCACAACAACTTTATCAGAGACAAATACACATTTGAATCCATTCTTCACAAGTAAAGAAGTAGAAACTAAATTCTTCCTAATAGTAGGAACATGAAGAACGTTGTTGAGCGTTAACATCTTGCCGGAAGTCATCTTTAAGAATCTCTTCTNTGCATTCCGAAAGCATTGTACAAAGATCATCAATGTCATCATTCTTCTCCACTATGTTGGCTTGTCCCTTCTTCTTATCCTTTTTCGGGAGACGACAATCAGGGGCTTTGTGACCAACTCTTCCGCATTTGTGGAAGTTGCCCTTGAATTTCGTTTTGTTCTATCCTTAGTCTGTCCAGAAGATCTCTTCCTCTTCTTACTTTTTGGAGCAGTCTCCTCAACGATATTAGCTCTCATGATAGTCGAATTTCCACGAGACTTCTTTTCGGCTGTTTTGTTGTCTTCCTCAATCTTGAGATGAATCACAAGATCTTCCAACTTCATTTCTTTGCGCTTGTGCTTTAATATAGTTCTTAAAATCTCTCCATGAAGGAGGAAACTTTTCAACTATTGCAGCCACTTGAAATGCTTCATTCACGACCATACCTTCAGCAATAAGGTCGTGAAAAATAAGTTGAAGCTCCTGAACTTGGGTTCCCACAGTTTTGTTGTCTATCATTTTATAGTCTAGAAACTTGGCAACCACAAATTTCTTCAAGCATGCATCTTCCGTCTTGTACTTCTTCTCAAACGCATCCCATAATTTTTTAGAAGTATTCATCGCACTGTACACATTGTACAAGTCATCCTCTAAAGCGCTTAGGATATAGCCTTTGCAAAGAAAATCTGCCTGCTTCCATGCTTCAATAATCATGAACTTCTCGTTGTCCGGCATGTGCGCAGCAGGCACTGGAGGTTCTTCACTAGTGAATTTCTGCATATCAAGTGTGGTAAGCCAGAAGAACACTCTTTGCTGTCATCCTTTGAAGTTGGCTGCAAAAAAATTCCCCGATTTTTCTGCTGGTGGAACAGCAGACCGGCTTGACGAGGCTATCGTCGTAGCCGCAACAGTCGCAAAAGAATTTCCGCTATCAATTGCCATTTCTCACTGTCAACAACAGAAGAGTTCAATCAATGGCAAAACCAGAACAGTAAACAATACTGTAATCAACAATAAACAATATGTATAATAAATAAAAACCGAAGTTTTTATATACTGTTTCACACAAAAAGATGAAGTTTTTATGTTCTTCAAATCATTTTCTGAATTTCAAAACTCTGATGAAGTTTTTATATCTTCAAATCAGAATAATAAAATTCAGAAGGAGTAGAAAACACACAAGTTTTAATCTCCACAAACAGAATACTGAAAAAAAAAGTAATTTCCTTAAGATTGTTATTAATTTGTATTGTTGTAAAATAAAATAATAACTTTTCTGAAATACAGAAACAATGAGAAACCTCACTAGCCTCTACCGCGGGCTTAGCGTGGCTGCGCTAGTGAGATTTATCTAGGATAGTAAGAAACCTGACTAGCGCGACCACTAGCTTGTGCTGAGCGCGGGCGAGCTAGTCCAGGCGTCCTCAACTTCTCTTCAAAATAAAAAAAAAAATAATAATACAAGAATAAACCGAGCCCGCTGAATACACAACGTGTCTTTAAGGAAATTATTCCCCTCAAGTACCCGAGGTTTTGGAATATATCTTCCCAGGATAGAATGATTTAACTCACCAGCGTATCGGTACCAAAAACTCCGGTGATCGGCGAACTACTTGATGGTCGTAAAACACATTGGAATATTTTTGTGCAGAAGAAGAAGAAAAAGATCAGAAAATTTAGTAAGTAAAGATTCTGGGATTCAAGGCATATTTATAGCCAATTTCGTACTATTTCTGAAAAGGTTTTGCAACCTTTCAGAACAGTCATAGCTGTTGGAACAGGTGTGAAGATAAAATAATCCGGGAAAAAACGGACCGAACCTTTGTCCAAAAAGATTAATCAATCAATCTTTGTCCGAAGCCGAACCCGAAGTCGAGTCAAGCGACGAGCGCGAAGCTTGCCTTCTTCTCAACTCTTTAAGAGCTAGAAGAAGAGTTTCTCTATATATACACATAGATTTTCTTGCATTCTTCCAATGAGAGACAAAGTGCACTAATTCAAAATTTAACTTCCCTCCATTTCTTTTCCCACAATTTTCCATTCACTCTCTTTAAGCTACACCAAGCTTAAAATTAAGCTACACTAAGCTTAAAGACCAACAATTATTTTAATAATTTGTTCATTCGTTCCTTTCTTCAAATGTTAATACCGCTTACCAAAAATCCTGCATACACCAATATATGTAAACATCTTTGTTAATTGCTAATTTATAAATAAAAAAATCAGCTAACACAAGGTGAGCTAATCACTTGAATAACAAATTAAGTGAAGCACATATGTTGTCTTTGTCAGCATGTATGTGCGAGGCAAATTCTCTTTATGGCGAAAGAGGAAGTTTTCTTGTTCATGAATCTTTTCAATTCTTTTAGTGTCAAGAATTTCATTTTCTAGAGGAAGGAAAACAAAGGGATGATTCTAACGAACTGGAAAAGGTTAGAAGGTATAGATTGCACGCCATAGTACCAAACATATTATGAAATTTATACTTATTTTAATAAGGAAAGTGTTATAATAGTTAAAGTTTTAGTTGATTTAATGAAGAAATTAACTTAACTACGTAATTCAAATAATGAAAAATTTAATAACAAGAATTTTAGCTGATTTCAAAGTCCTAAATATTGGGAAAAACAACTAACTTTCAATTATGTCTAAAATAAAATTATTTTTAAAAGATAAAAAGACGGACGATATTTCACTAAGGACCTTCATGCTTTTAATACAGTATAGATAGATATAGATTTAAAACTTCCCCTTTAATTGTGTCTCCCGACCGGAATTAGCCTCTCGAGGTTACAAATACTAGAACAGTTGGGGAGTTATTTTAAGCTGGAGAAAAATTTTCTGTCTTATTTACTATGCTAGTGGGACATTGGACGAGGCTCGGCTGAATTATGCCGGAAAAAGAATTATTGGAAGTGGTATTTGTATTTGATAAATTTTGTTCTTATTTGATAAGGGAGTTAATCAAAACTAACAAAAAGTTAGTGCATAAAAATTCATGTAAATTTTGTTAACTAAAGCCTAACAAGTTATAGATATGGACATATGGTCAATTTTACTGTGTAAAAACTTGCCGCAAGTTGTAGTAACATTGATCGTGGTTATACAAGTTCATTCCTTGTGACTTCTTTCAAACCATTTGTCTGAAATTCGAGTTGTGTAAGTTTGAATTTAAAACCATTTGCTTTAGGAATTTTTATATTCCTATACACTATATGAAACTATATTACCTTTTCTATTTAAGTTTTACTATAATTACATTTTCTATACTCATTTACCATTTATATACATTTTAAGGGAATTAATGATAATAATTAGTGTCCTAAAATCACTCTAACATATCTTCCACTCTCCCCACGTTTCTCTCTCCACATCTCACCCTATTCCCCCACGTATCTTGCACCAGAGAGTATCAATTCCACCATTGATAACCATTAAAAAGCTTTGAAGCTTTGAATTCGAATTTGGGTTTTCAAAAAACTTTATTTGTTTGAATTAGGTGTTGTTGCAAAGAATTGGGTATTCTCTAAATGTTTTTCTCTATCTCTCAATCCCTAATTTCAGTAATGTAAATCAAAGAAAAAGAGAGCAACAATTCCACCGTTGGCAACCATTAAAAAGCTTTGAAGCTTTGAATTTGAATTTGGGTTTTCAAAAACCACTATTTGTTTGGATTGGGTGTTGTTGCAAACAATTGGGAATATGGTTTGGAGTTTACATCTCAATTTTGAGGGTGTTTTGGTGAAGATTAGACTTTTGGCTGAATTTCAGATTGAAACTCGAAGAAGAAGAAGACGCGATAATGTAAGACAATTGTAGATAAGTCGTAGATAAATTGTATAATATATAATTAGTTGTATGAAGTTTGTTTTTACTATGTATAAATCAGATACAAAAGACATAAATTGAAAGTAAAATAACTTAAGGCAAGAACAAAATAATCTGCATATGGTCTCCTTCTACCTTTTTGCGGTCTTGATTTTCCATACTAAAGTTTCTAAAGAACATGAAGGTGATTAGCTAAAGCCTAAAGGAGAGTTCCTGTTGAGTTAGATGCTATAGTTCAGAAATAAAAGTAAAGCTCCAATTAGGAGTAAACAATGGTTATAGTGTCCAATATTTTTATCATACCATATTCGACTTCTGTATAGCAATTACTTATCATCGATTTGTTATGCCAATGTGAAATTTATATTTTCTAGATCTAGTTTAGAAATAAGTGTTGGGTGTACAAACTGTGGTACGAACATGGTTAAACTTGAGATTTCAAGATAAAATTTGCTTTTGTTTTCTCAATTTTGACCGTTTATGACAAAAATCTTGACCAATTGGGGATTTACCGATAATTACATTCGTTCCTTCGTTAATATTGAACCCTTACTCATATTCTTGACAGTCTTCTTCATTAGCTTTTCCATGAATGAGCCCAGTTCTCAATTCTCTGTCTTAAGAATTGGTTGAAGGCACAAATAATGAATTTAGAAGCCTTTTAAGGTGAATTGTATATATTTTGTAAATAAAATTTGTTTATGTCGGATAATTAGCTAAACATGAATATTAAGGATAATAAAGTTTCAAATAGTGTACATGAATAAAAAAATCGCTTTGCTTTATAATAGTTTAATTTTTGACACAATTCAACTTTAGGCCAATTATCTAAAGTTCGAATTATTGTAGCCCAACTTTACTCCAGTAGCCACTAGTCTGAAGTTCAAACTGATGCAGTAAGCTCGAACGCTCTATCTTTTTCTTTCTGTAGTTAGAGAATATGAAATTATTATCGAAAATAATATTTGCTCAAGATAAACATATTCTAGATGAGACGGGAGGACCTCAAGTTTTAATTTTTTGTCGAACTTCTTCATATAACATCTTAAAAAAATTCCATTATTTTAGCTTCATCGAATTCATCATCTTGTGTGGTACTTAGTTTGGCCAAACATCTTTTAATTGAGTGTGAAATTAATTGACCATTATATGTAAGATTAATGATCATATCGAAAAGAATGTTATTATTCATATTTTGTTTTAAACTCTTATTTTTATATATTAAAATTATATAAATAATTTATATCCAACATTTGATTCATGATACAGATGGAAAAAAAGTGAAAAATTCGAGCGGACTAAAAAAAAATTAAAATTGCACTAATTTTTAAATTGTCACTGTGTTCTAAAATAGCAAACATTAGAAGCGACTATGGGTGCAAATCGCCCTATTCACGCCAGGCAACTAAGCAAATGTGTAAGCCCACCCAACCTCCAACTAAGGTTACAAACAAACCAAAGGTGAACTAACCACGGTTACTCTCTTCGCAATTAGCTCTCATTTTCTCTCATTCTCAGCTTAGCTCAATCCCTAGGGTTTCGAACCGCGAAATTATTGATTTTTGTCATCAAATCACTTGAAATTTCAATTTATTTCTTCGTGCAGATTACTTTATAGATCGGTATATGGAAACTCAACCATTAATGGAATTTCCTCGGAGAAATATAGATAAGAGACCTCGAAAACGGCCTCGTTTGGCATGGGACGTAGGGCCTCCAATTCAGCCTCCAATTCCACCAATTCCCAAGGTTTGAATTCAAAAATATATATAAATATTAATTTTGACTGATATTTTATTGTGTTTTCATTCTGCTTTATTTGGTGGAATTTGAAGTTTGTTTATGGCAAGAAAATTGCTATAATATGTGAATTAAGAGTTCTTTGTTATTAGCAAAATATGAAATTTGTAATGTGACAACTGACAATCATAGGGAAGTTGTAGGTGTACTTGTGAAATTCGATTTAGATGCGAACATCAATAATGTTGATGAAAGTCTGTAAGGCCTAGAAGCATAAAGTTGGTTAGTGGTTGGTTGCTTGTGAGAAGATGTAGGTGGTTTCGGTAAGGCCTTTCATTTCTCGCCATCAAAAGGGTGCTAAATTATGCGTCTTGAGTAGCTTATTCCTAAAAAGAATATAAACTTACAGTTTTTGAGTGACTTAGATTTTAGACTAAGATTGCCTTCGAAGTCAAAATATTAATGGGAATAAGGATAAAAACTCAATATGGAGTTGTATAGGGAAAAGAAAGTTCTTTTTTCTTCATAATATATTAACGGGCATAAAGTTTAAGTTTTGAGGCAAAGTTGCTTGAAAGGGTTATTTGTTATGAAAGGATTCTCATTTCCCGAAGGTAAGTATGCATTTCCAAATGTGTATCTTAGACTTTGTTTAAGAAATCAGAGTGAAGAAAATGTGTTCAAAACGATCACTACGTAGAATAATTATATGCTTCTGGAATCTTTATCATGCAACCTCCTATGATTAGAGAAAATAATGTCACCATGTCCTAGTCCTTTTAGCACTGCTCTTATGTCCATGCTGCATAGGTTAATGGAAACTATTGCAAAATATGATCTAGACATACTGTCACAAAGTATCATACTCACATCACTTCCTCTATCACACATAGGAGTAAGGTGTTGATATGCTATAAGCATACTGTTGCAGAATAGGATTACATGTGCTATCTTAAAACATGATGTAGTCCATCTCAGTAAATAAATATGTCATAGCCTTTGATATGCTATATGATTTATGTCATTCAGGGGAAAAGGCATTGAGGCAAAATGTTCTAACATATTTTTATCCAATCTAGGTTCTTCCAACAATATACTGTGGGCAAGAGTTTGGGAACGGAGCATTGCTGAACTATGCTTATTCTTCAATATATTACAAGGGCATCCCTCATAATGGATCTCCTCCTCGGAGACCAGATGATAAAGATGGCCACTATGTTTTTGCGATTGGGGAGAACTTAACTCTTCGCTGTAAGTTGTTGCTGTTTCTTCCCTTAAAATTAATTAATTTCTAGGTAACTCCACATTATAAGTCAACCAGGATTTTCAATATGTCCGAAAAGGTGATTCTGTCTTTCTTCTAGTCGGCAAAGGCCTTTCCATTATCTTTTTTTTTTTGACTTGTATATATTAAAAGTTGCACTTTTATATTTCGACTATTCGTACCTAAGATCTACTTTCCTACTTTCCCTTCTATCCAATGACTTAGAACCTTAGCATCTAAATGTTTTTCACATTGGTTTCTTCAACTTGAATCTAGTATTTGACAAATTGCACAAGCCAGCAGTATTTCAAGTAGTACTAAGCATTCTAGATGTGCATCCGCAAGTGTTTTAGGAAAGGAGATCTAAACCTATATGTGAGTTAAAATGCTGCAAACTCTGATTTGAGCTGGCAATTGTTGAATTAGCCTTGGTCAAGGATATAAGGGTACCAACTAGTTAACTTTTTTTTGTTTCTCGTTTTTACTGATTAAAAAAAGTTGTCCCCAATTTCTGTTCTGGCAGAGGGAGATTCTTGGCTTTCTAGGTATGCATGTAGGACCTAGTTTTGTTCCCTGGTCATCTTTCTCGAAAGGATTAAGGTCATCGATCTCTCCATTAGTTGCATGATGTGCCTTTTCCACATCTGTGATACTGAGTGCATTCAGGAGCTGGTCATAGTCCCATAAATAATTGACTATCCGCTCGAGGAATATTTATCCCCGTGTTTTGGATATTCTGTTCAACTACCGTCATGTCAACAATGCTCTTCTATCAGAGTAAATAGGGTGGCACAATTTCTTTTCCCAATTATCACCTTAACCTAAATTTGGCCTACAGACATCTACGGTTACTGTGATGATCACATGCACCAACATGATTATCCTGTGAATTCTTATGTCCGTAAAATATGTTTCTCTTTTCTAATCCACTCATTTCTGTATTTGCAGATAGGATACTCAGCAAAATGGGGGAAGGTTAGTTACTCCCTCTCTCTTTTCTTTTCTTGAGTCTTTGCCCCCTTTGCTTGTTATGTTTTTGAGAGGGGGTGTTTATTGGGTTTTATATGAGTATAATGTCGTACCTTTTTTTTTATTGAAGCAATCTTTATTAATGTTTGAATAGCTATTTTTTTTTCCAAGGCCTGCTTAAAATCATTTTTTTGATAGTCTTTTTTTCTTGAAAACATTCACATGTTTTTGTTGATTTATTCCTGCAATTTTCCATTTTGTCTGAGATAAACTTTTGTCTCTCTGCCTTTCCAGGGTAGGGGTAAGGCTGCGTACATCCTACCCTCCCCAGACTCCACCTGTGGGATTACATTGTGTTGTTGTTGTTGTTGTTGTAATAAACCTTTGGCTGAAAAAGAAATGGCCTATGAAGTATGTTACTCAGTATTTTTTCAATTTAGTTTCACTGAGTATTGACAGAAAAATGAATAGTTCTTCAGTTATCAAGGTTGGTACTTTTGGTAGAATCTATTGACAGGATCCCCAATTATATAGGAATATTAAAATACTTCTAGAGAAGTTTCCTAATATTGTACTTGAACTTCCCATGAGACATTTTAGTTTATTTATTTAGCTATGTCTCTTTGATACCTAATTGCAGGGACTTTTGGACAAGTCCTTGAATGCCTAGACAATGAAACAAAGGAACTTGTGGCAATTAAAGTTGTTCGTTCAATACATAAATACCGAGAAGCGGCAATGATTGAAATAGATGTCCTACAGAAACTTGCCAGGCATGATCTTGGTGGCAAACGGTAAGAATCATCTTTCCTTTTGTGTTCCCTTACTGACAGCCGAAATTGAAGTGATTCTAGTACCACTGCTTTTATCCTTGCAGTTGTGTGCAAATAAGGAATTGGTTTGACTATCGTAATCATATATGTATTGTAAGTACTTATTGGTGCTTATGATTTGATTGGATTTGGAGGGGCAGCTAAGCTCCTTGTTATATGATATTCTGGGAGTAAAAACTTGAGGATCGATTTAATTGGTCTTAACAGGTTTTTGAGAAGCTTGGTCCAAGCTTATACGATTTTCTTCGCAAAAACAGCTATCGTTCATTTTCCATTGATCTTGTCCGGGAGTTTGGCAGACAACTTTTGGAGTCTGTAGCATGTGTGTGAACTAATCTTTACCACACCTCTCTTTTAATTTCCAGAAGCTTTGTGAGGCTCAGACCGTGTTACCATTTAAAGTTGGATTTTATGTTGCACATATGATTACTATTGGAGCAAGGGAGCTTCTCTACTTATATGCTTGCAAATATTTATTCTAGGAATATTGATGTCCACTAACTCTAGCAGTTTGCTCATTCCTATTTCTTGTTACAGTTATGCATGATCTGCGACTGATTCACACTGATCTGAAGCCAGAAAATATTCTCCTTGTTTCGTCAGAGTATCTTAAAGTTCCAGATTACAAGGTAACACATCATTTAGTTTGTCTGTCTTAGTGAAATTGCTTTTCAATAGCATTGTGATTATTAGAGTCAACTAGTATAGAGAATGCAAACTAAAGTTCTCTTGGAACATTTCTTCTGATCTCTCTGGCTCTATTAATCGATCCCTCAATGCAATTGGCATATGTAATGGAGGGATGGAGGGATGGAGGGAGGGAGAGATTTTAACAATGGATTTTCTCCATTTCAGACTGGATATCATGATTTTTATTTTGTAATTATGCTAAAACTCCTAAGATGCAATACCAATTTTACTGCGCCTCTATGATCTCAAGTTATTTTTCCAACTCCTGTTTTCGGTGAATAGAGCATTTCCTTTAATACAAGATTTTTTCTTCTCAAAGAACTCCACCTCTTGTAAAAAGATTTCGAATCCTATTGTCTTGATTTTTATTTTTTGGGTAATTAAACAATTTCGCACCAAAGTAGAGAATTACAAAGCAAAGCTTAGCCAAACACAGACAGCTTTCAAAAAAGAAAGAAATTAACAGTAAACCAAATCTCTATGTCCTTGTCTAGATACTATGGAGCACACCGCCTAACGAGGGTTTCTCCTATTTCTGTAGGCATAGGTCTTACTAGAAAACAAATAAACTCAAAACTCAAAAACAAGAAACGAGAAAGAATATGACTGTAGCAAAGTCCTGAATCCAGCAGTAGTTCTGACATTGCAAATACAGGCAACACTTCTAGCAATGCTATCCACCTCTCTGCTCACCTTCTCAAAAATTCTTTGATTTCTTTCCAACCAAATAGCATGCGCAGTCTCTGCATACACTATCCTGAATATTTGAGCATGCTATGCCTTCCATTTGGAGTTCTTGACAACCTATTGTCTTGATTTTGATGTTACATTTTGTCACTTTGCTTATTACAGGCCTGACTCTTATCTAGTCTGCTAAACTGAAAGCTTTTACTCTTAGCCTAGTTGTTTTGAATTAGAAAATGCCGCCAACCAGATTGTGTCAACGTCATAGCATTAAGGGGAAGATGCAGATAAAAGGCCAATAGTCTGATGTCAGCTTCTATGACATAAGTAAGCTAAGTCATCCATTTAGATATCATATTTAAAATAAGTCATCCATTTAGGATGAGGGGTTAGAACAAAGGGTGAAAAATTAATCAAGCCTCTCTGACTTTTCTGTGCTCATCACCGTCTAATACAGATTAAACAGTAATCTATTGCTCTCCCTTGTCGCACAATTTCACGACATGAATAAATGATATATATTTTATGCACCAGCTTGATCGATTCAGTTTGTCAAAGTAAAGCATAGTATTAAATATGAAGTGGGGAGGTAAATGGACATCATTCACTTAGTATTCGTTCCAATTTTCATCTTTTTACTATGAGCACCCTCGTTAATGTTAGATTTGAGGTTTATTACATTCCAATCAGTGAGTGCCATAGAAGTGGGTGCCTTTAACCTTTTTTGAGACATTGAAAAGTATTAAATAGTATGGAGAAAATGTTGATCTTTTAAGAGAGTGTTATTCTTTTGTGATAACCCGCAAAAGAAAGTAGAAATACTTTATATGCGGGGGTTGAGGGCTGTCAATCCTTTTGGGGAAGGGATTTCCCTAGTATAAAAAATGTTTGTGAAACTAAACTAATGTTTGTGGAACTTTATTTTTATGTATTTTGAAGTAACATATTCTCTGCTTTGTCTGTTTTTCTTGTTTTAACTCTGAAACCGGAGATCGAGCAAGTTCATTTTTGTTCTTCTTTCTTCTTCTCAATATTTTCATACGAGCTGCATTTGTATGTTTTGTAAAACTTACCAATGGTTCCATCTAGATCTAGTTGGTTGGTTAGGAAGTAGAAACAAGAATCTAGCACAGAGAACATATAACATAGCATGTTTTTTGTTTTTGAAATGGCATATCTTCTAGATCATGATTGTTTTCTTATTTCTCCCCTTTCTGCAACGTGAAAAGTCTTTACTACTGATGTCACTTTCCCGCTCTTGCTATGAAGTTCCTGCTGCGACCTGCAAAAGATGGTTCCTACTTCAAGAATGTACCAAAGTCAAGTGCTATTAAGCTCATTGACTTCGGCAGTACTACGTTTGAACATCAGGATCATACTTATGTGGTGTCTACTCGTCATTACCGTGCTCCAGAGGTTATTTTAGGTAGCCACTATCTCATTTCAGATTTGCTTCTTTTAGTTGCTTGCCAGTTTTTTAGTTTGTTTTATGCTGTTTTTATAGGTCTTGGATGGAACTATCCCTGTGATATGTGGAGTATAGGTTGCATACTTGTTGAGCTTTGCTCTGTAAGTGAGAGTTAATTATGTGTATGATTTTACATTCGTGTTTGTTATTTATCTTGTTTGTTTGGTACGTTTTTTGTTTTGTTTTTTCCCTCCCAAACAGAGCATTTGAGACATTGAGGATTTTTATAGCTGATCCCAACTAGCTTGGGATTGAGGCGTTGGTTGTTGTTTCTTTCTTTTTGCTCGTATTGTCATGAGATAATGATTGGTGGGCTGCTAGGTTCTTTATGATCATCTTCTTCAGTTACTATACTACCATCAAACTTAGTTACCTGAAGTAAGAGGCTAGAGGACTATTATGCCCTCGGATCTGGCCTAATTGTCTAAATGGCAACACGATATTCAACATTTGCTCCTGATGCCATTTTGTCCATAATACACATAAAATCCCCAGACAGAGGACTTTAAAGTGCCATTAATGAGTACCCAATTAGGTGATACTGGAGAAAAATTGTTATGCTACAATTCTGCACCACCATCAAACTTTGTAACGTGAAGGAAGAGGCTAGAGGACTATTATGCCCTCTGATCTGGCCTAATTGTCTAAATGGCAACACAATATGCAACATCAGCTCCTGATGATATTTTGTCCGTAGTAACCATAAAACCCCCAGACCGAGGGCTTTGAAGTGATTATTTACTTTTAGTGAGTACCCAATGAGGTGAGACTGGAGAAAAACTGTTATGCCACAGTTTCACGATGATTCCTGTGAATCACCCTTGACCTATTGAATACAGTGGCTATACTCAACAAAAATCCATGGACAAATCATCCTTTCACCTGTAACACATGTGCTCCATGATAATCAATAGGCTCAGCTTGTTTCCCTTGAAAAGGCAGTCATAATTCAGTGATGCACGATTGCTTTCTGAAAATGTTTCTAACCGTTTGGTTAGAAAATGAAAGAAATGTTCTTTATCTGTCACATGGTTTTTTCATTTAAATGGATTAGTTATCTTCCTTTTCCTATTAATGTCTGACAAGATTTTGGGGCAACTCCATGAATATAATAAGCAACCCTTATTTGAAAATGTGGGTAAGTTATTGAAAAAATTAGGGGAGACTACATAATGCTTGAAATGGATTCTTGTTTCTCATAAAAAAAAAAATATTTCTTGTTTCTCATGCCAGCATCCCTCGTGTGCTGTCTGGTTAAATTCCCTCCTTGGGATTGCTTTATTCCTGTGATCTCAGGTTTAATCTAGGTTTAGATATCTTTTTCTTTGCCAACCTTTCTTATGTTTGTTGCTCTATAAGCTACTTATATTTCTTTCTGATGTTGCTGTCAAAAGTATGCACATCTGATATGATTATTTTATAGAATTTCGTTTTCTAACTTTTACTCCCCCCCCCCCCCCCCCCCAAAAAAAAAAAAAAAAAAAAAAAAAAAACCGATGGACATATAGGGCGAGGCTCTTTTTCAAACACATGAGAACTTAGAACATCTTGCAATGATGGAAAAGGTGCTAGGGCCTCTTCCTCAGCACATGTCTGTGAGAGCTGAGTAAGATTTTGCTTTCTTTTGATTTTATTGATAGTTTATGTTATTTCATCAAATAACACAAGTTTTATTTGCCTCACTTTTTGTAGCCGCCGTGCTGAGAAATATTTTAGAAGGGGTGCAAGGTTGGATTGGCCAGAGCATGCAACTTCAAGTGAAAGTATGAGGGCTGTCTGGAAATTGCCTCGTCTCCAGGTAATTCCTGAATCTAAGCTCTATCCGGAGGTGCAAAATCTTTTTTTTTTAATCTGGTGAGATAGAATTTCATGAGGCCTAGTTGTGTGTTAAGCTTCTTAAGGAGCACAAGTGCAGATGTCTGAATTTTGCTTTTAGTGTGTAGGATTTATCTTAATCCTTTATCTTTGCTTCTTTCGTTTTGGTCTTCCCTAGCTTCTAGCAACTGCTTTCACAAATGTAATTGCCTATAGTTTGAGTTGGAAGTTTTAAAAGCTATAGTAAGCGCTGTGAACAATACCTCTTTCATGTTTTCTGGTCTTCTCTTTCTCACCCTCAGCCGCTTGTATAGTTGTTTAATTGGGTTTCTCCTTTTCTCTGAGGGAAATGATGGATTTTGGGGTAGTATTAATATATCTTGATAACGAGAAGTTTCCCCACTGCCTGTACATTGTTGAGTAGTTTGAGTAAATGAAACTGCATGATTGGATATTGTAGTTTGTTTGCTGTACTGATCCATTGGTTATATCGTTGAGAGTTGCTTCATTGATAATGGATCTATGAGTGTTTTGAAGCTTTAATAATCTACTTTTTCTTTAAATTGCTTTCCATTTATTGAGTTGTTTTTTCTTTCTTTCATATTCCAGAACCTAATAATGCAGCATGTGGACCACTCTGCTGGAGATCTCATTGATCTTTTGCAAGGGCTGCTTTGTTATGACCCAACAGAACGGCTGAAAGCTAGAGAAGCATTACGGCACCCCTTCTTCACTAGAGACCTGAGAAGGTGTGGTTATCAAATGTAATTGGCAACCTCTTATTTTAATCTGTGTTTCAGTTGAAAAGATGTGTGAATGAGTCCTTATAATGAAATTTCCCCCCTCCCGCACGGAAAAAAGAATAAAAAGAAGAAAATGAAATAAAAAGCAAATCCCAAGGAAGAAGATGGAAGATCAAGGTAGGGAGGCACGCGTCATATTTCCAGTATGCCTGTCCTTGTATAGTGTTGCTTCTCTTGTCAGCTCTGTTTTTTTTTTGGCCCTTGTTGCACTAATCATCCTGATCTCTCATGTTCTTTGGCACTTCTTTTTGGTTCTTTCATGGTGTGATAATATGAAACTGATGTTGGTGGATTATTTAAATAAGTGGTAAAGTATTGCTCAATACTCGTGAGTCGGGAGTAGGGGGGCGAGAGTGCTGTTATGAATTTAGTAGATGTTGAATTTGCAAAAGTGAGTGATTTAAAGGGGACAAGAATTTCATTTCCAGATTATGTAGTACTCTTTATTGTTAAATACTTGTGAGTTTTTGAACCAACAGTGCACTATAAATTCTGTAGATGTTGGACCCTAAAGTGATTGAAAGTGCAAAGGAAGGTGGAGATTTTCCTGGGTTATATATACCCCACTAGGAAGGTTAAAATTTGCATTTTCTTTTGGCAGCTCTAAATAAGTTCACTTTAACGAAATTAATACACTTGGAGTGTCTCATGTGCTAATCTGTCAGCTTGTTCAGTTGCTTTATTCCTCTAATTGCGTTAATCTCTTATGCTCTTCTTCCTTCCTTGAGCTTTTAAAATGAACAGTGTCTACGGCTGTGCGCTCTATTGGGAAGAGTAAATCACCTGAGGCGGATCTAGGACTTAAGTTTTATGGGTTCAACCTTTAAGATTAGCATTGAACCCATTGTATTTTAAAGTTATGGGTTCATATTGCGCGCCAAAGTACTTGGTTCAATTGAACCCGGTGCCGATACATTGCATCCGCCTCTGACCTATTCCTTATACTTATTTTTTAAGAAAAACACTTATCCCTTGCCACTGTACCGCTAAACACTCTTTTACTATTTGGGAATCTTCTCTTTTATTTTTTTCTTTTGGAGCAATATGGTTGGGGAATCCTGTTTCTGGAGATGGTGTCAGGTGTGGGAGAGAGTGGGTGGCCTCTACATATTGTTGACTGATAGGGGTTGGTCAAGCCTCATCGATGGTGATGGATCCAGGATTTGAAGACTGTGGGTTCTATTAAAATGTGTTCAAGCCTTATTGACGCTAATGGATCTAGGATTTGAACACCACGGGTTCTACTTAAGTCAATACCGTGTTTGTTAACTGATAGAGTTTGGTCGAGCCTTATAAATCCTACCGGTGTTATTTCCATTTGCTTAAGTTTTGATGGGCTGATTATCTCATTTGTGGTAGAGAGTGAGCAAATAAGCAGTGGAGATGCGCATAAGCTGGTTTGACATTGCCCGCCTCCATTTTCCAAAAAAAAGGAAGAAAAGTCTGTCCTATGTGTACCTACTCGCTCATGCATGAAGAGAAAAAGGTTTGTATCTCTACTTCGTGTTATGTTAGCTTTCTCAATCTGTGATTCAGAACCTCAACGTTTTCCTAGTAATAATTACGGGGCTGGGATCTGCTTCCATGTCTCCTTTCTATTGCTGTCTCCAAGTCATGAGGCAAAAGCTATGGGAACGATTAATTCATTTGTATTTGTTCTGAGTTTAAACTAGGTAGGGCTACTTAAGTGCATGTAATATCTGGTCACCAATCTAAACTTGGGTAAAGTTGTTACAAGTGATTTTGATCATGTAATTTCTTTTACATTATTTAAGTATAAAATTTATGTAAGGTAAACTTTTAATGTTTAAAAGTTGTATTAGGACTTTCTATATAGTTCAAATAAGAAACTTTTTAGTTAATTTTAAATTCTTAAAAATTATTAAATGATTATTTTTTTCTAATGAGAATTATATTTAAAAAGAATAAAAAAAATTAACGACATTTCGCTAATGATTTTCATGTTTTTAATATAATGTAAGGTGCAAATAATCTATTTCTAGAAAGGTGGGTCTTCTCATCACGACCGAATGATAAAAATTAAAAAAAAGGAGGTTACGCAGAAGGAAAAATTGATACATGAATAGTTCTAATGAGTCTAGTTATTTTAACCAAATTGGAGGGCACCTTTTCTTTCATTTTTCAATTGTAGATGTATCCTGCTGGTACTTTGTTTTGAGTTGTTGTGGACTTAAAAAGGAGGGGCAAGTGCAGGGACGCATGTAGCCTTATTATATTTGTTCAATTGAATCCATAACTTTAAGTACAAATTTATATATCAAAAATTATTTAAATCGCAATAAATTATAGATATGAACCCATAACTTTAAGGATATAAAAAGTTCTGTAGTAAGAACCTTAAAAGTTGAACCCATAGAGTTTAAATCCCGGATCTGGCTCTAGGAAAGTGCACATATAGTTGATTTTGGGACCATTATTTAAATTATAGTCATATTGTATAATTATTTTTTAAGTTTAATCACTTCACAACTAACTTTAGACATACATGATAGAAGTTATTAAAATTCGCATAAAAAGTTTGGCCAAGCCAAACTTCCAATTATTGCGCCTGAAGTTTGGCTTGCCAAGGTCAAATATCAAATATAACAACAATAACAAACTCAATGTAATCTTACACAGTGGAGTCTGAGGAGGGTAGTGTATACACAGATTTTACCCCTATCTCGTGGAGATAGAGAGGGTGTTTTCAATAGACCCTTGGCTCAGTGCAGCTATATCACAACAATAATGAAAAATAAACAGCCAAAAACAACAATGAGCAGTCATGCAAAGAAGCATCGAAAACAACAAGATAATAAGATAACCAAAACAAAAGCAACAACAAGTAATAATAAGAATAAAAACAAGACGAGAGTTTGTACTAATCTACTAGTAAGACCAAGAAAAACAACTCGGCCACCTAACCTTCTACCTTATTCCTTGACCTCCACACCTTTCGGTCAAGGTCATGTCCTCGGTAATCTGAAGTATCGCCATATATTGTTTAATCACCCCATCCCAGTACTTCTTCGGCCTAACCCTACCTCTCTTTATGCCCTCCAAGGTCTACCTCTCAAACCTCCTCACTGGTTCCTCTGTTTCTCTCCTCTTCACATATCCGAACCATCTAACTCTAGCTTCCTGCATCTTGTCCTCCATAGGGGCTATGTCAATCTTGTCCCGAATAACTTCATTCCTAATTCTATCAATCTTGGTATGCCCGCACATACATCTCAACATCCTCATTTCAGCTACCTTCATCTTCTGGACATGTGATCTCTTAACTGGCCAACACTCAATCCCATACAATATAGTCGGTCTAACCATCATCATGTAGAACTTACCTTGAAGTTTTGATAGCACCTTATTGTCACATAAAACACCAGAAGTCAGCCTCCATTTCAAACACCCCGCCCCAATACGATGCTGACATCCTCATGAATCTCTCCATCCTCCTGTATAACTGACCCAAGATACTTGAAACTTGGGATGACTTGTGACTCCAACCTCACAACCCCATCCGCTTCATGAGTCGCACCATTGAACTTGCACTCCAAGTATTCTATCTTGGTCATGCTCAACTTGAAACTTATAGATTCTAATGCATGCCTCCAAACCTCTAACCTCTCAGTGACAACGCCTTACGTATCGTCAATCAGTACAATATCATCTGCAATAACATGCACCATGACACCTCCCCTTGTATGTGGCACGTCATTGCGTCCATTGTCAGGGCAAATAAAAAAGGGCTGATGGTTGACCCTAGTGCAACCCCATCACAATTGGAAAGTAATCTGAGTCCCCACCCACTGTCCTCAACCGGGTCTTAGCTCCTTCATACATATGCTTAATCTCCCTAATGTATGATACATGTACCTCTAACCTCCAAACACTTCCATAGAACCTCTAAATATCAAGTATGTATGTTTGAAATTCTACGTACAATTTTTTCTGAAAAGTAATAGCATGTTAAGTCAAGCTTCTAAAAACAACTTATTTTGGAAAGTGTTTTTTTCCAAAATACTTTAAAAAAAAGTACTTTTGGTGAGAAACAGTTTATGTGAAGCTAATTAATTTGAAAAGCACTTTTGACCCGCAATTAATGTTAGATCAAGCTTTCCAAAAATGTTTGCCCAAGCTTCTAAATCAGTTTTATTTTAAAAAGTGCTTTCTAAAAAATACTTTTGATGAAAAGTAATTTACGTTTGACTAATTAATTTAGTAATTTGTGTTTGACTAATTAATTTGAAAAGCACTTTTGAGCAACAATTAGTATTTGGTCAAATATTTTAAAATGTTCTTCTAAGTTTATTTTTCTCAAAAGTACTTTCCAAAAAAGTATTTTGGAAAAAAAACTCTCGAAATAACTTTTTCCCTTCTAAAAGTTTGGTCAAACATTATACTACTAAAAAAGTACGTTTGGCCAAAGTATTTTTAGCAGAAAAGAAGTTTGATCAAATAAACTATAACTGTATTTTGTCAAAAGTACTTTTCAAAATAAAGTACATTTACGAAGAAGCTACTTTTTCTGCTTTAAAAAGATCATCTACATTACTCGAAGATAATTTTTTTTCCTTCTGAAAATTTGACCAAAATCCCTTGACTTTAGAAAAACAGTATTTTTGACAAAAAAAAAACACTTATAACTAAAATAACTATTGACCAAACAAGCTACAAATATGTTAAATGTCACTGTAAAAACTAGTTAGGAAGAGTAAATGGAAAAGCGATTAAGGAATTTTCAGAAATGGTTATTGTTTGGAGGTTTATTGCTTGGTTTAACTGTAATTTAGCTAATTACATTTCATAGCTACTAATTATTTGCCATGAGATGTATATCATTGTATTCAATTCGGTTGTGTACACTGTATTCGATTCGAATATATTCGTTCTTATACATTTTATATTGTATTCAATTTCACTTTATTGAATTCAGTTGCATTCATACAATAAAAAAATCAAGAAATACGGTGGATATCACTGTATTAAATTTGGTTGTATATATTGTATTCAATTAGGCTATATTCATTTTAACTATTTTATATTGTATTCAATTTCACTATATTCAATTCGACTGTATTTAAATTAAAAAAATCACAAATATAATGATATTCGACTGTATTTATTTGTAGCTTCTTTTACACTGTATTCAACTTATTATATTTAATTCAACTGTATTCAAATAATAGAATTTAAAAATACAGGGGTCAGCCACAAAAAATAATGTCATGACCCAAAACTCCAACCACGGGTCGTGATGTCGCCTAACACCGCTTGCTAGATAAGCCAACACACAACTGATGAAAATACGGAAGAAACGATAATTTACGGCTAACAACGTGATAATACGAAAATAAAAGCATTTCGAAAGTAAACAAGATAGGTCTAAAACCAACAACTACGCAATCCATCGTAAGATGTGATGCCATAAGTACATTAGCTTCTAGAACTTTATTACATGCACTGTTATGAGATATACAACATTGTTCGAAAAATAGAAACAGTACGACGGAAACAACAAAACTGACTCTAAGGCATGCGAACGTGATGCAGCTTTACCTTAAATTATCGTATGGTAATCGCTAAGTACCTCTCGGAACTCCGCTGTTACCAATGTCAAGATCTGCATGAGAAGTGCAGTAGTATAGTATGAGTACAATCGATCCCATGTACTCAGTAAATATCTTGACTAACTCCGGTGAAGTAGTGATAAATTTTTAAGTCCAAAGATATGCACTAATAAAACATGTTCAGTAAAGTAGGCAATAGAAACAATACTAGAAATAACAAGTAAACTACGAGAATAAATATGAGAAGTAGTAAATGAATAACTGATTGAAATCACAATCAGCTTCCTCAATATTACAACCAACCCTTTTATAACAACTCATGTCATGAGGTTAAAGCGATAACCACCAAAACAACTTAGTAAACCCACGAATAATCATAAGATGAAGAATGTGTTCCAAATATCAAATCAAATGGCACGACAATATTCTTTGTGTATTTACCTCATCCGCACCAAACATGTGCATGTATGTCAAGTCGAATGGCACGACAATATCCTTAGTGCATTTATCTCATCCTTACCAAGCATATGTATAACAGTACCAACCAGGTAGAAGGAATACAAATAACAGTAACAATGAGGTAGCAGGTACACAAATAATAGTAACAAATAAGGCAAAAGCCTATAAATAACTGTAATAAACAAGGTAGGATGCACAGGAGTAACGATGGCAAATAAGGTAGGAGAGCATATATTTTATTAACAAAATATAGAAGATTTAGCTAAAACAATAACAAATGAGCGAAGACATAGATATAAATATAACAAGCAAAAAGAAGTATGATTTTGACAAGATAAATAGATAGAAGGCAGAGATAGAATAATAATAAATAAGGTTGAAGGTAAAGACGTGGCAACAACAAACAACATAGAAGCATAAATGCAGCAATGACCACTCAAGATAAAGGCATAAATGTATACGCAAGGGAAAGATAACACAATATCATACAAGACTCTCATCCTTGCCTGCACGAAAACACCATTCGTGCGATGAACGCTCATACTCACATTATAATATAAAAGCAATTGCACTATATCACCTTTCGTGATTTTACTCTCTTACTATGATAATATAAAATAATGGCACGACATTATCCTTCGTGCATAATAGTGTATATAAAATGTCACAGCATCACCCTTTGTGATTTACACCCTTCCTCACATGATAATGTATATGCAATGACACGACATTACCCTTCGTGTTTTACACTCTTCCTCACATGATAATGTATATGCAATGGCACACCATCACCCTTCTGTTTTACACTCTTCCTCACTAAGCACATGTATATCAACAATGAGCAAGGTAAGAAGCATGAATAACATCAAGAATACCGGTTAAGAAAATATACCACGTGAATATCAATCACAACTCATATACCAATAAATATTTCAATAAATTAAACTTCAAGAACCCTATTGTTCAAGTATTTTGACAAATCTCAAACATACTTTTCAACATAAGTATGGAATCCAAATACCTCTGAATAACGGTCATAGACATATATTTGTGATTAGGTATAGTGATGACCGAATTTAGCACATTAAAAGTTTCACAAAGAGTCTGTCATATTTAATCAAGTTGTAATAGGTTGAATCATGGTTTCTAACATTGAAATTTGGATTCATACTATTGTACAAATCAACTAAAATATGAGGCAAGAAAATCATAGTCCAACAAGGCACAAAGAATCTTAAAATCTACCCCGAGCATGGATACCCCCGGCACATGCATATATGATCGTCACCGCGCATATATATCACCCACGCATGTAGCAAACAATATCATTTTATTATGAAAAGTTCCCTCAACAAAGCTAGGCAAGACACTTACCTCTTTATGGAACACAATCAATAATCAACCATGGTTTTTTCTTTAGAACAAGTCCCCAAACCAATTGAATCTAGCCAAATATCGTTCAAACAATTCAAAACAAGCTTTAAAAATTACCCACAGATGAAAAAGGTCCAATCTTTAGCTAAATTGAGAAGGTCAACAAAAAATCAACCCGGGCCCACGTGGTCGAAATCTTAGATTAAAATTCATGAAAAAGTAATTAAAATTGATTGCAAACAAGTTAAAGTTGCTTACCAATGGATTTGGGAAGGAATTCCTCTTAAAAAATCACCTCTGTAGTGTTTAGAGTTGAAACACTGATCGTAAAAGCGACCGGTGCAACAAACCCACAGATTTCGCAAATGCGACCGTCCCCTCGCAATTTCGAAGAGTCCCTTCGTCACAAATGTGAGCTAAGATTCGCATTTGTGAAGTTTCCATCCCCCAACTCCAAGTCACAAAAGTGACTCCAAGGTCACAAAAGTGACTCCAAGGTCGTAAATGTGTCAATCCGCCTGTCCAAGGTGACATCAGTAGGTGAGCTCAGGTTGCAGGTCTCGCATTTGAGAAGTCTTAAATCCCAATCGCAAATTCGCATTTGCGAGCCTGACATCACAAATGCGAGACTCGCAATTAAAATCAACAATGTATCCGAAACTCATCCGAGCCCCTTGGGCACCAAACGGAACATGCACACAAATGTAACAATATCATATTAGCTCGCTCGCTCTCTCAAATCATCAAAACAACATCTAAAATCACAAATCGATCACCAAAACTTATGACTTTCAAGTTTAAGACCAAAATTTCTAATTTTTCACATAATGCGCCGAAACGCGCTCAGGTCACCTAGGACCCCAACAAAACATACGTATGTCACGATCCGAAATTTCACCCTCGAGATCGTGATAGCACCTAATATTTCACTTTCTAGGCAAGCCAACGTTAGATATATTTATTATTTATTTTTAACGAACTTCAAATACAATGACAATAAGGAAAGTGAATAGTCTAAAACAAGATAAATAAGTTAATAAGTGACGAAATTCAAATACAACCCCAGATCTAGTGTCACGAATACATGAGCGTCTAAGATAATACCAATAATGGTTTGAAATAAACATAATTGTATAAATCAAATGAACAACCAAAAGAAGTAGAAGGGGACTTCGGAGAAGCGGATGTCGTGCAATTATACCTCAAGTCTCCTTTGGGTAGCTGGATCCGAGCAAGTTTATGGTGCGCCGCTGAGGCCAACTTTGGTATCTGCACAAGAAGTGCAGAGTGTAGTATGAGTACAACCGACCCCATATACTCTGTACGTACTGAGCCTAACCTCCACAAAGTAGTGACGAGGCTAAGTGATAGTAGCCTATATTATGCGATGTAGACACTATTTATGCTCTAAGTTAACCATACGTTATTGATGTTTTTATGTGCTAAATGATAACAAAATGCTCTGATTAAGGTTTTTGTGCTTTACAGGATCTACTTCGGAGTTGGAAGATAATATGGAGTGTTTTGGAGTCAAATATGTAGATACAAGGAGAAGAGTCCAGATGAAAACGAGCAAGAAAAGGCATAGAAAGACTAGGCAATAGTCCACCGCGACCGCGGCTGGAACACGGTGGACAAAAGAGAAAAACAGAATATGCATAATCCACCGCGGTCGCACCGCGGTTGGCTTGCGGACGCGGGCGACCTGGAGACAGTCAGGAAAGCCTAGGGACTTAAGTCCAAAACATGGGAAACTTATCCTAACCCTATATAAACTCAACAAACTCGCCCAAGTCAAGGTTAAGCTTGTGTTAGACTTATTTTGGAGGCAAGAACAAGTGGGAGAAAGATCAAGACACCATTAGAGTTTTCATTCTTCTTCCTTTATCATTATTTTGGGAATCATGAATTATTTTATTGCTTTATCTTATTTTATTATGAGGATCTAAACATTTAGTCTAAGGTTTTGATGGAACCTATTGAAGAATGAAACTCTTGATATGTTAATATAGATTTTCCAAGTTTAATCTCTATTTGTTCAACTATGTTCTTGTTGTAGTTAATTGAAAGGATCCTCAATTAGTTGTGCCTATTTAGTATGTATTACTCGGGAGAGAGTGCATATTTGGGTAGTTGTTGAAAAACATCACTCCCGACGTATGTGAGGAATTAATAACCAAGGGTTTAAATGTGGGATTAGGGATAACGAAACCTTGGGTGCGATCTAAGTGAGCTGTAATAAAATCCAGCTAGCGTAACTCGGGAGAGTATGTCTAGTAAATTGTAGTAATTAATCGGAAGAGATTTACGGTAGGAAAAGTGCTCATGATCGATAAAGACGATTAGGCAAATTTATATGAAACATAGCAGGAGGGGATTCCGTCAATAAAGGAAATCATAACCTTAGATCCTTCTCCTTATTGTTTACAACTCATTCTTAGTTAGCTCTTAGTTAATATAGTTTCATAAAGTAATAGTTAGTAGAAAAATAACCAATTGTTATTCAATATATCTTGGAAGTTGAGTACGTAGAATTGAATGAGTCTGATAACTGTGATTGGTAGGCTGATTCCCTGTGGGATTCAACTGTGGGCTTAATACCCGGAATATATTGACAACGAACGCTTAGTCCTTTTTATAAGGCCTAGTTGGGCGTGATAACTAAGGCATGTCACTTACATTAACCTATACACAATAATAATAATATTAACAGAAAGAAAGGACTAGAAGTAAAGAAGGTAACTCATATCTACGTAACTCAAATCAACCAGCAAAGAGTCCCGAATAACCAGTCATATAACTCATCTCAACAACCGAGGCCAATTCAACAATCAATACAAATATAACTTTCATCAACAAGTTGCGGCGTGCAACCCCATCCCATAATATAAATTTTAAACAAATCCGCTGCAGCGCTATCTGCCAATATCATAGTCCATCCTTATTCCGCTTTTTCAATTAATTTCTTTTTAATTTGCAGTGTGCAACCTGCTCCCCAAACAATGTCAATTAACAATAGTAACTCAATAACTAAGATTTACAATAAATCATACATCAAGAGAACAAATGTACGAGCAATGGAAAATAACATGATAATCAAGAGGCTCGAGCTACTCGGATGTCTCAACTTTACCAACTCAACAATATCTACTTTTAACAATACGTACAAGTGAAACTACTTCAATGAAGGCAACATTTAATACGAAACTATAAGGCAACAAGGCATAAGACAATTTAGATATATGAGGGAAACAAATCGAGACAAGTAGTTAATAAGTACGGAATCAGGGAGGGGACGGACATTTTAATACAAGAAATGTTAAATAGCAAGTATCAATTATGGCATAGGAGTCAAAATAAACAGGTTGCAATTAAGGCATGAAGACAAGTCATAATATTAAGCATTGAAGATAGGGAAAACAAGTAATGCAACAGTTAAGTCATGGAAACAAGTAATTAATGAAATACGGAAAAATATGGAAACAGGTAATTTGACGGTGTATATACACTCGCTAACTCGTATGCATGCCGCTACACATGTAATTCACATAGCACATAGCTCAAGGGTTCCTAATTCCCACAAATCAAGGTTAGACCTAACACTTACCTCACTCTGCATCAACTCAAGGTTCAATCACGGCCTTGCCTTTCGAACGAGCCTCCAAACCAACCAAATATAGAAGTTTATTGACCAAACGATTCAAAATAAGCTTTAAAAACTACTCACGAATGAAAGAGGTTCAATTTAGGTCATTCTTGAAAAAGTCAACAAAAGTCAATCTGGGACCCGCTTGGTCAAAACTTGAGATTCGGACCAAAATCCGATTACCCATCCACCCCGAGCCTGGTTTTGTGACTTGTTTTAAAATTCGACCTAAATTCGAGGTCGAAATTCCAAATTTATGAAAATCCCTAATCTTACCCAAATTCCTAATTTCTACTATAAAACCCTAGATTAAATGTTGAAAACTTATGAAATGTAATGGGTAATTGAAGAAAAGTAGATTAAAGTCACTTACCAATGAATTTAGGAAGAAAATCTCTTGTAAAAATCGCCTCTAGGGTGTTTAGGATTGAGAGTTTTAAAGAAATGAGTTAAATCTCGTTTTCCCCCTCTTTTATCCAGCTGCAATAATTATTGCAATTGCGTTAATTCGAACCCGGTAGCAACAAAATCAAACTGCGGTCAAACTTATGAATTCTTTAAACATTTGGATTTCTAGTTTTCAACAAATTGCGTTAATTCAAGTTAGGGACTTCCGAGTTCGATTCCGGGCATACGCCCGAGTCCTAAATCACGATAGTGACACACGGGACCGTCAAAAAACTGAGCCGGATCTGATTGCTCAAAATGTTGACCGCAGTCAACTCAAATAAATTTTAAGGCACGATTTCACATTTTTCTCAAATTTTCACATAAAACCTTCCGGAAGAAGACACAGACTGCACACACAAATCGAGAAAAGCTAAACCGAGATAATCAAAGTTTCGAAACACAGAATTGAGGGCTAAAACTGAAAATGACCAATCGGGTCATCACAACGTACACGTCCAAAAATATCATACGAACCTACCATAATTGTCAAAATATCGATCTGAGGTCGTTTACCAAAAAAACATTGACCGTGGTCAACTCAATGTCTCTATTAAAGTAAAAAAATCACATTTTTTATCTAAAATTTCACATATAAGCTTTTCGAAAAATGGCATAGAGCACGCACGTAAGTCACGAATAATCAAATGAAGCTATGAGAGGTCTCGAAACACAGAAAAGGAAGATAGTACTCAAAATAAACGGTCAGGTCGTTACAAATAACCTTAGGAAATAAATAAATACGGGAGAAAATATTTTAAAAAAAACTTTATCTACATTGGAAAATACATATTACACACAAATTTGAGTGTATTTGTACATAATTCAATGTATTTGTATCGTTGTATGTGACTCAATAGCAAAGAAGAGAAGAAAGTTTGTCGTAGATGACGTCTTCCATCCAAGCAAAATACTTTATATATTGTATTAAAAGTAAAATACAAACGAACAAAATCCGTCCAGATCTAAGAATACAATATTACATTGTATTTACCAAAATTCGATCAGTCAAATACACTCAGGTGTGAGATGCAAAGTAGGAGAAGAAGCCATGGATTCTGGCATCTCCGTCAGATTCAGTTCTGGTGACTCCGATAGTCCTCCTCCATTGTTTTCACAGCCGGTAATGAACCTATCGCGACTTCGTGATTTTCAGATTTGAATCTGGCGGTGGAGCTGAGAGAAGGGAATAGACAGAGAGGTGGCTGGATCTGATGATGGAGATGAGAGAAGGGAAGAGAGAGGGAGGAAGATGTTTGGTTGGGCTCCGGTAAAGTTGGACGTTGGCAAAAAAATACACGGAAAAGAGAGAGAGGGTTGAGGTGAAAAAGAGAGAGAGTTGAGGGAGGAAAAGAGAGAGGGTTGAGGGAAAAGTTGAGGGATCAATTGTATATATTTGTACTTTACTATAAAATATAAAAAAGTTGATATAAATAATAATATTTTTGTTATAAATAGAATTCTATTTATGGTGAATATCTATATTCTAGAGAGATTATAGGGTTTGTTACTTGGTGACTAAGTCAGNAAGTGGTAAAATTTCTATGCCTTGCCATAATCAAATCATGTATGATTGTGGGCAAAGATATGGAAACCCGTCCCATTAAATTTGCTTCATTCTCATTCCCTTTAAGAGAATGTGATAGCAATATATGATAAGTCTGAAAGAAGACAAAATTATTACTGTGAAGATATCAATGGATGTGGACGTGGCGATAGACGAAATTATAATCGTCATCATTATGATAATGGGAATATTAAGAATTCTCAAAATAATCTTTCCCTCTATGAAAGTAATATTTGTCATCGATTTGACATGAGATTTTGTAAAGCACATATAGATGATTATGGTCCATTCATGATGAGAATGTGACAACATCTGATTTATGAATACATATTCATTCTTGGAAGAATATGAACGTGCTAGTGATAGTGAATATATCACACTCACCTCTAAAAGGAAGTTTGAGATGAAATAAGAAAATAATTTTATTATTATGGTATGAATGGTCATTGATGACGTACCTATTATACGCCAAAATATTTTGGCAATGTGATTATATGCAAGATCTATAAATATCGTGTACCAAAACATTTGGTTGAGCTTTATCAAGCATCTCTAAAGAATAAAGGTCATGAAGCCAATTTTATCTCTGACAATGATTTTGACATCACCCACTTAGATGTGGCAGACTTCTTTGAGCGCCCTGATGGAAAAATAGACCACTTGATCGATGATGGATCCGTGGTTAAAGATAATTGAGATTATTATAATATATATTTTTTTGCCTATTCGTAGTAGTTAATGAATAAAGATCATGTAATCGTAATCTTTGCATGTGTACTAGTTTTTCAATTAGTTTAGCGATGGTCATTTATTTAATAAAGCTTGGAGTTCTCCGTCAATTTTGATATTATAGAAGTACACTGAAAACCATGATTACCACAATAAATTTTGGCTTACATGTTTTACATTCAAAATTATTGGTGGAATGTTTTAAGAACCAGAGCAAAATGATAAGAGAGAAATTTAACTTCTTATTATGTCAACAGACAACTCGTTCTCTTTTAAATCTTTGATTGTTGAAATTTTTCGAATTGTGATGTAAATTTTGTCAGACATGATGCAATTTGTTTCGTCTTACAACTATTCTTGAAAGTTGGTAGTTCTGGATCCCACATTATTTTGCCGGTATATGACTTTGCTAATATTGTTGACCACCAAACAATGACACGTAAATCAAATACTTTTATTCTCATCTTGATACGTAAACCATCAAATAATTATACACTTGATACGTAAACCACCAAAAAAAATTTCAACTTACAACTTTAACTAATAGTTCTTACCGTTTTGCCCAAATCAAATACTTTTATTCTCTGAAAATACTAATATTTATTCGTGTGTTTCTTTGTTAATGGAAAGAAAACGCGAATATCTCACAAAGCAAACTTGGATCAAAGTTCAATTGTAAATGTATTTGTTTAATTAATTCATGTACGAAACATACAATATTCAAAGAGAAGAAATATTTATCTCATTTAAGTCTGTGTAAGACATATGTTACTACAATTTTTGGTAGTAGTAACTTAATTGAAGGCTCTCGAAGAGCTACTATAACTTTGCCTAAAGGAACAATACTTATCATAGAGAATGCAATGTTCTCCTCCAAGTCCAAAAGGAACTTGTTGAGTTTTAAAGATATCCGCCGAAATGGATATCATATTGAGACAATAGATGAGAATAATCTTGAATATCTCATTATTACCAAGAATGTCTCGGGCCAAAAGAGGGTTATTGAGAAGTTCCCATATTTAACTTGTGGCCTGTATTGGACAATAATTAGTTCAATTGAGGCACCATTCTATTGTAAACCAAACAGTTACTGATTCCAATATTTTTGTACTTTGGCATGATCGATTGGGACATCCTGGATCAATTATGATGAGACGAATTATAGAAAACTCAAATGGGCATCCATTAAAGAATTTAAAGATTCTTTTAAATAATGAACTTTCTTGCACTTCTTGTTATCAAGGCAAGTTAATTATAAGACCATCACCAACAAAGGTTGGGATTGAGTCCCCTGCGTTTTTGGAACATATACAAGGGGACATTTGTGGACCTATTCACCCCCTAGTGGGTCGTTTAGATATTTTATGGTCTTAATAGATGCATCATCTAGATGGTCTCATGTGGGCCTATTGTCATCTCGCAACCTCGCATTTGCATTAATGGCACAAATAATTCGATTACGGGCGCAATTCCCCGATAATCCAATTAAGTCTATTAGACTTGATAATGTTGCTGAGTTTTCATCCCAAACATTTAATGATTATTGCTTATCAATTGGGATAAAAGTGGAACATCCTGTAGCTCATGTTCACACTCAACATGGCCTCGCGGAGTCTTTAATAAAATGTCTGCAATTGATAGCAAGACTGTTACTCATGAAAACGAGGATGCCCACTTCCGTTTGGGGTCGCGCCATTTTGCATGCAACAATGTTAGTTCGTCTTAGCCCAACAAATTATCATAAATATTCCCCGTTACAATTAGTTTTGCGTCATGAACCTAATGTATCCCATTTAAGAATTTTCGGATGCGCAAAATATGTGCCTGTAGCACTGCCATATCGCACCAAAATGGGTCCCAAAAGAAGGTTAGGAATATCTGTTGTTTGAATCGCCCTCCATTGTTTGCTATCTTGAAACATTAACAGGGGATTTATTCACTGCTCGATTTGCAGATTGTCGATTCAATGTGACACTTTTTCCAAAATTAGGGGGAGAAATTGGTGAAACCAAACGGAAAATTTTGTGAAAAAATTCATCATTGTCTCATCTTTATCCACGTACCTCTATTTGTGAAAAAGATGTGCAAAAGATTATCCATTTGCAAAGAATAGCAAATCAAATGCAGACGCATTTACGAATTCTCTAATGTTGCTTGTTCTCATTAATTAATAGGCCAACTGAAATTGGGATTGAATCCCATGAATGCTGGAAATAGAAAAGGTGAATATGGGCTCATTCACCTGACATGTATACCACATAAGATGCATCTATGAGATGGTTACATGTGCAATTATTATTAACCCGCAACTTGCTGTTTGCGAGATAACTTGCTCAATAATTTAATTTAGAGCATAATTTCCAGATTTTTTATTCAAGACTTTATCTTGATAAGTTGGTTATATCACAATTGGTTTAGCAAAATGATTTATTGAGTGCCTCCACTTAATAGCTAAACTATTACTTATGAGAACTAAGTTGTTTATATTAGTTTGATATACATTATATACGAAAGTATATTACATTCTCTCCTCACAAGTGGTTCAGGGTCAGGAACCAAATAATTCCATCTTATTATTATTGATGTGCAGTATATATTTTGATTAACACCATAACACGACAAAGATGGATTCCCAAAATTGAGGAAGAAAGTTAGTTTTTCTAACATGAGGGGGAGACATGATAAACAGTTGAGAAAAAGTTACGTGGAAAGAATTATCATTTGTCCATCTAGATCCTCGAATAAGATAATATGAACTTGAAGTTCATAAAAAGATAATTCATCTGCAATATATTGCAAAGCATGCCAGACGCATTTGCTGACCCAAAGAAAGTAACTATATTCTCACTGAAAATGCTCATATTTAGAATAAGTCCTAGAAGGACAATGTCTATGGCACGCTTAAAGCGTATAGACAGATCGGTTTCAAATAAACTTCTTGATAAAGAAGATGAGCAAATGATCAAAATGATCATAATAAAGGAGCAAGTGATCTAGAAGATCACATGACATAACACTTCATAAAATCTCAAGAGAGGTTCAGGTACCTGAAAATATAAATGAAGAGATCTCTATGTTATGTCTTTATGAAAAAAAAATATTGGAACCGATATAAAATGTTCGTCGACGACATCTATCATAGCGCTAAGTATAGATGAGGATCTTAAGTTTGTCGAATACTGACACAAAAATATTGGCCAAATAGAAGAGACACAATTCGAATAGAATGGTTTCATATAAAAGACAAGTATTTGGACCTGCAGTTCAAACACTTAAAAATATAAAGTCAATGATATGTGCAATTAGTTTTCGATATCTTATTTGTCTAGTATGACATGAAAACTTGATATGCATCTAACTAAAGTATATTATATGACTTATATGACAATTCTTGAAGGATATTGCTTAAAGCATATACAATTCTTGGTCATGAAGTACTACATCATACGTGCAATTTATGCACATATGTATCTTGCTATAACTATAAGCATGATAATGTGATAGCGGGAATTTTTTCCCTCTATGAAGACACTGAAAAGGCTATTCCACGACATTATATGAAGACATTATATATATATAAGAATGATGATTTCAAGGTGCAACATATTCATTCAAGTGATAATATGGCTGATTTGTTCACCAAATCTCTACTGATGTCAAGCTTCAAGAATTAAATACACAAGATTGGGATGCGAAGGCTTAAGGATGTGAATTGATGCTCTCATCAGGGGGAGTTAATACGCGTTGCACTCTTTTTCCCTTACAAGGTTTTGTCCCACTGGTTTTCCTTGCAAGATTTTTAATGAGGCAACCAAAAGGCGTATTGTTAGATATGTGTACTCTTTTTCCTTTACTAGAATTTTTTTCCCATTGAGTTTTATTTGAGTTAAGGTTTTAACGAGACACATTATTTGTTGAATAGACATTCAAGGAGGAGTGTTATAAATAGAATTCTAGTTATGGTGAATATCTATATTCTAGAGAGATTATAGGGTTTGTTACTTGGTGACTAAGTCACTTTTTCCCTATAAATAGAGAGGTTTTATTCCATTGTAAATTATCCCAAAAATTCAATAAGAACTTCCTCTCTCTCTCTTTCTCTGCAATATTATTCTTGTTCTTTATTGTTTCATAACAATTTTAAAAGTATTTTATTTTATTGGTGCATTATTGAGCTATATCATATAAAATTACCAAGAGATTACGTCATTAATCCCCGTTACCTAGAGCTTCTACCATTCTGGGCTTAGTCGTAGGGCCCACTGATTTTATAAGAGCTGGTGGGCCCATTCAAGGAAACGATTTTGGGCCAAACAGCGGATCTTTTCACGTGGCCTTTGGTCATAAAATATGCCCTAATCCCATGACAACCAGTCATAGGTTTCGTACCACGTGGGCCCATCAACAAAATGACATCACCTGATCACTACCTAAACTCCAGTTTTTGTATAATTTATTTGGAACAATATAAATCTCTTTGTAAATATCATCTAATTGATTTTCCACCTCACAAACAAAAAGATAGAGGTAAAATCTATGTCCTCTCTTCAGGTATTACTTGTATTTTACACCTCACAGAAGATTGTAATTCTTAGATGTATTTTACCTAAACGATGTAGTTTATGATGTTTCTTTATAATTAAATTGTGCTTGATTTATATTTAAAAAAAATTGATTTTTTGATCCTTGTATCCGGTCACTAAGCTAGCGTTGACCACAAACTTCCAAATTTATTTTGAAAAATCTTTTTTGGGTGAGTTTGACTTGAAGATGAAAATGTATTTGGACATACGTTTTCAAAATATATTTTCTAAATTTATTTTGAAAAAACATGTGTATTATGGGGGATTTGGCCCAAACCCAAAACTAGCTATTGAGGTGATTTTAGAATTTAAAATTTTGCCAAAATATAGATAAAATTTATGACCAAATATATATGTATCAAATAAAATTTAAGTTTATTTTGACAAAATCTATAGCCAAATGGGTCCTAATTATTTTGGACGGATAGCATCATTTTCCATTATAAAATATACAAATATTACCATATTTGTTTTCTCCTGACACTAACATATGCCCACCTTTGCCGAAAAGACTTACACCCCAAATGTAGCTTTAGCCTTTCTCTTTTTATAGTAAAATTTAGTAGTTTCTTCTACCAATAAACCCTACTTTTCTCTCTTTCTTTCTTTATCCCTTTCTCCATCTTTCTCATACTCTCCAAATATAGTTTCTACTCAAATGCTTCTTAAGTTCTCCTCTTCTTGATACAAAAAAAAAAAAAGTAACTCAGAGAGTTCTTGATTTTCAAATTTTCATTTAAAATTTCTTTTTAATTTCTTGAGTAATTGGATAGAAATGAGTGACTCTTCTGCTCAATACATCCACATGGTAAGTTTTAGCATCTTCTCTTATAAGTAATAATTTCCTTAGAGTTTAAGTTATACTCCATCTGTTTTGATTTATGTGAACCTATTTGACTGGATACGGAATTTGAGAAAAAATAAATTTTTTTGGAAGTTGTGATCCTAAATAAGTTAAAAAGAGGCACATAATATTTATGTGGTTATAAAAACTTATTATTAAGAGTAGAATTGTAAATTTAAGCTAAATTATTTTTAAATTTAAAAAGAAATTATTTTTTTGGGACGGATCAAAAAGAAAATAGTTTCGCGTAAACTGAAACAGAGGCGGTATATACTTATACCATCAGACTGTAACATGTAATTTGTTTTTGGTTTTTTAAGAATTATAAATCTCATATTTTAAAAAGACTTACTTGATAGTATAAAATATCTTTTAACGTGGCATATTATTTTCTTCTTTATCATCATCATCTTCTTCTACTCCTATACATTTTTTTCAGTGGAAATTAAGGTTTAGGCAGGTGGTTTTAAAGATTTTTTTTTTTGGGGGGGGGGGGGGGGGGGGTTAAATACTTAAATTTAGTAATTAATTAAGAAAGGTGTGGTGAATTAATGCAGGTGCAGCACTTGATAGAAGAGTGTATAATATTCAAAATGAGCAGAGATGAATGCATGGAAGCACTCGCCAAACATGCAAATATCCAGCCTATTATTACTTCCACGGGTAAATTCACCACCTCTTTTTTACCTTCTTATTTTTTACTTTTTATTTTTTGCTTTGTGTGTGTTTGGGGGAGAGGGGGGGGGGG